>CAUYSK010120881.1:0-43536 GCA_963575035.1 Avahi laniger | reverse complement strand
TCTGTTGTAAGGCAAATACTTTGATAATGCCATTACATGTATACCTCATTTTAATTCAACATCATCACAGCGAGTTAGTTATTACTATTATTACTATTTTTCAGGTAAGAAAATTAAGTAGCAACTTGCCCAGGGTTCTGACAAAGCCTAGGTTTGAAATGTATCTGTGTAATCCAGAATCTGCCCTCTTAACCACTAGGGTTTAATTTCTATTTGTTACTTTAAGTTTCTAATTCTTGTCTCATTGTGAAACTGGGATTTCACCTTGTTCTAGAGTTTTGTGGTGAGTAGGACGAAAAAATCAAATGGCAAAATATACTTTTACCAGAAACACACACACACACACACACACACACACGCACACTCACACACGCACACACACACACACGCACTCACACACACACTCACACACGCACACACACACACACGCACACTCACACGTACACTCACACACACACACACACGCACAGACAAACACACGTACATCATGGGCAGCAAGAGTTATACGCTAGCATGAATATTTGCCATAGAAATAAATATTTTCTTTTCTATCCCAGAGATTTTTCACTGCAAATTTGGGGTTTCAAAAAGTAAATTTTGCTTTTGAGGGATATGTGTTTTCCTGGAAAAGGAACAGCACAGTGGGTATGATAAACAATGTCTCTTAGATTAAGGTTTAGAAGTATCTCAGAAAGTCACCTAACACGATAGTTCCAGACTTCTTTGACTACCAGCTACATTATGAATAATATTTTGTTCACTGGGACTCAGTGCACATATTAGATTAATAAATATATGTAAAAGAAAGAAACTTTTATTTTCATTAAACATACTTTCCCTTACCATGTGAAATGTTGGGTGATATTTTCTACTCTGATCTCCTTCACTTTTAAAGAAAATGTTTGCTACCCACTAAATTGATTTAATGGTGTATTAATGGTTCATGGGCTACTAGATAGTTCTATACCTACAGGAGGAGATCCATCCCAGGTTGGGTTTTACTAAGTATGTGACCTTGAAAAATCATTGGTAAAATATACATCATGTCTTTATTTTGAAGAATAAATTAAATAATGTACATCAAACTTTTAGTGTGTATTCAACCCCTTAATGATTGTTAATTTCATTCCCAACTCTATCTCTGGCTAAAACAAACAATTTTAATCACTCAGATATTGATGCCTCATAGATAGGAGTGCTTGGGAGAAGAAAGGGGATATTCAAAGACAGAAACCCATAGACTGAACAGACTGGAAAATCTGGCTTTAAAAATATTGCCAATTAATAAGTTTGGATTAATTACTTATTATAGAAAGTCTCAATAAAACAGTAGCGCCAAAAAAGACCAGGATATCTGTCTGAAAAACTGATCAGCATATGTTGAGAATTTAACCAACATATGCTGTTAATGTCTATGTCTCATGCGTAAATGGCTACAGAAAAAATCTTACTGACACAGGAATGGTTGAGACACTGTCACAGCTGGTAGTAGTGACCTCATGAGTTTATTTAATAAAAGAATTGTTTATGAGCCAATCTCTCATAGTTAGGAAGGGAAAGCCAAGCAGAAGCAAAACTGGCAAGTGGGGGAGGAAAGCCATTTTCTCCTACAGAAAAGGAAATCCTAGTATTTAAACTGATTAGGAACATCTGGTTTGGGATCAAGATGGAACAGATATACTTCTCTCACTTCCAGCTACTAAATACAGCTATTAGTAAAACCCCTGGAAATTATATATAAAATGAACATAAGAGGACTTCGAAAGGTAGAGAGAAGGCAAACTGTCTGGGGCTTGGGACCTGAGGGACAAAATGGCAGTGAATTCTCTGGGTTTTCTTTATGCTTTGTATATCTAGATCTAGTTGCTAGAAGAGCCAGTAACCCAGAAACTCCAATGGCAGCAGAAAAAGAAAATTCTCTAGAAAAAGCTTGCTTTCTCTAGCTGAAGAAGCAGGAGAGGGGCAACCTAGAAAGACAGAAAACTTTTAGACCATAATTGCCATACCCCAGGCAAATACCATGTAAAACCATAGCCAAACCTTACTCCCATAGCAAAGGCTGGGTGTTGAGTTTAAGCTTCTGATTTTGCTGTGCCCTCTCCCTACTATGGAGGAGAGAGAACACTTCTCATCAGAGAAGACTGAGCAGGGAGCTAGAATTTTTATTCTCACTCGATGGGAATGAGGCCCCTCTGGAAGATGTCAGTGGAGGCCATGTGAGAATCCTGTTCTTCTGCCCCATCTAGTGGTATCCAGATGTTTCTCTTCTTCCCTGTTTGTGTCGGAGGGCAGAGTTGGTAGCTAGAACTTTCACTATCATCCACTGGTAGTGAGGCCTCTCTTCTGGCAGTGGTGCCAATGGAGGCCACATGGACAGCCATAAAGAGGAGCCTTTCCCCTTCCCAGCCAGCCAGAGTGATGTCAGCGGATGAATAGTGAGGAGCCTAAATCCCATCTCCACTCAGCAGTAATTAAGCATCCTTCTCCAGGGAGCCAATGGAGGCTAACTAGGGACGTGGGACTTCTACCCCGACTTAGCAATAACTAAGCAACTCCCCCATTCATCTTCTGAAAGGTTTAAGTAAGATTCAGAGTCTCATGACATAATTGGAAAAATATTCAGAGTACAATTAAAAATCCCTCATATAAAGAGCCAGGGAAATCTAAACCTGAAGGAGAAAAACAATCAACAGATACCAACACTGAGATGACACAGATGCTGCAATTATCTGACAAGGATTTTAAAGTAGCCATCACAAAATTGCTTTAGTTAAGGAAATATGACCATGCCGGAAAAAAAGTTGAGAAATAGAAAGGCTCAGCAAAGAAATAGAGGATATAAAGAAGAAACAAATGGAATTTCCAGAATTGATGTAGAAATTTAAAAACTCGATGGTCTCAGCAGAATGGAAAAGGACAGAAGGAAAGGATCAGCAAACTTGAAGATAAAATGATAGAAATTACCCAATCTGAACAACACAGAGAAAATAGAATAGGGGAAAAAAAGAAAGAGAAACTAACGGACAATTTGGACTATTAAAAAGTCTAACATTAATGTCACTGGAGTTCCAGAAAAAGAGGAGAGAGATGGTGAGGCTGAAAAAGCATTCAGAGAAATCATGGCTGCAATTTTCATAAAATTGGCAAAAGACATAAATCTCTAGATTCAAGAAACTGAGTTAAACCCCAAGGCATATCAGACTCTAATTTCAGAAAATGAAATTAAAATCAAACAAAAAAACTCCTGAAAGTAATGACAAAAAAATGATACCTCGCTTATAGAGGAAAAACAATTTGGATGACAGTAAATTTCTCATCAGAAACCATGAAGACCAGAAGGCAGTGGCACAATATTTGAACAAAATTGTCTTTCAGGAATAAAGAAAAAATAAAAACATTCTCAGATAAAGGAAAACTAAGAGAAGTTGTTGCTAGCAAACCTATCCTAAAAGAATGGCTAACGGGAGTTCTTGAATTACAAAGAAAATGATAAAAGAAGAAATCTTGGAACATCAGGAAGGAAGAAAGAACAGAAAGAGTAAAATCATGGATAAATGCACTATACATTGCTTCTCCTCTTGAAATTTCTAAACTATGGTTGGTGGTTGAAATAAGGAGTATATCTTGTCTCACGTGTCTCTCACTATATGTAGGGAAGTTATTTAACACAATTATATTATAAACTAGAGAGGGAAAATGGATAAAAGAGGTAAAGTTTCTATACTTCACTTGAACTGGCAAAACACCAATACCAATAGACTGTGAGAAGCTATGTGTATATAATGTGATACTCAGAGAAACCACTAAAAATTTCATCATATGAGATCTGCAAAAAAAACATTATATATAAATCAAAATGTGTTCTAAGAAATATTCAAGTAACTCATAGAAAGACATGAAAAAGGAAAGAGAGAAACATAAAATAGAACCAAAAGAAAACTAAAATGGCAGACTTAAGCCCTCAATTTCAATTATTATATAAAATGTAAATGATCTAAATGTACCAATTAAAAGACAGAGATTGCAGGGTAGATAAAAAAAGAAAACATTATCTAACTATACATGAGTATTATGCTGAATGTAAAAAGCCTATCTCAAAAGGTCACATACTATATGATTCCATTTTTATAACATTCTTGAAATGCTGAAATTATAAATATGCAGAACAGATTACTGATTGTTAGAGGTTTTGAATAGAGGGTTGGGGTGAGTTTTACTATAAAGAAGTAGCACGAGGGAGATTTGTGCAATGGTAGGAACGTTCTGTATCTTGATGGTCGTGGTGCTTACAAGAATCTACATACGTGGTAAGTAGCATGGAACTATATATATTCACATTATGCTCATGTCAATTGTTTATAATGTACAATAGTTATGTAAAATATAATTCTTGGAGGAACCTGGATAAATGATACATAAGATTTATCTCTACTATCTTTACAACTTTCTATGAATCTGTAATTATTTCCAAATAAAATGCTAAAAACTAACAGATAAGTAAGTGATTTGGTAGTCACTACCAGAAGTTTTATTACACTGTGAGAGAAGGTGGGAAACATAGTAGCACTAGCCTTCACATTGTGCAACGACCTAGTGTGGTAAAGCACCATACTGCAGGGGCCACCATTGTGAATGATAAGCAACACACCCGTGTCAGTTATCAATCTATAGCCTCTCAGTTCCAAATACTTCCTTCAATATATACTCCATGACAAATGTCTGAATCCTTTTAAGTACTTCTCGTTCGGAGTGAGCACGATGTTTACCTATCTCAGCAAAGGACACTGGAGGAAAATTGCTAGAGGAAGAAGCTTCCTAAAATTTCCTGCCTGGGCTGGGTGTTAGCAATTATGAGTGTGAGAACACCAGTGGAGCCTGCCCAGCCACAGGCATAGAACAATCTTATAGCCTGGGCCTTGGGATAACCTTTCCACGGTTCTCTCAGCATGGAGATAAACCACACAGCTGCCTGTGGCCTGGAGGGTCACACAGGGAAGAGCTGTCGATTCTGTAAGCCCCCAAGCATCCTGCATGCAGCCTGACTGTGACCTATGAGATAAACACAGATCCTCTGGTCCCTCTGCAAGCTCCTGCACAGCCTGTGTGCTCGGAAGCCCTCTTGTCTGGACAAGTGCTTCTACTCCCACTGCATGGACTTGCCATCAATTGCTGATTGCCTGCTCAGCCTGCACTCTGGAAGGTGGTCTATCGCTTGTCTAGAAACTCCATACCAGCTCTTGCCTGGCTAAACCAGCAAGCTTCTCTGTTTCCATTGGGATGAACTATACTCTCTCCAGGGAGGTCTGGACCCTTTGCAAGTTTGTCTTTTCCTGGTCACTTTCCCTCACTCTTGGCTACCATATAGACTTTCCTTATATCTGACGGTTACTCTTTTATTGTAGCTATTAATTCTTTGTATTAACTTCCCCTATTTAGCTTATTGTGTGCTTTTGTTTCTGACTGGACTCAGACTGCTATAATACTCTTGCTCAACAAGAGATGTTTGTTCTCTAAGTCCAACAGTAGGCCCTGCTGACGTATGTTTTTAGTATTGTCAACGACAACACTACTGCTCCCCTTCTTACCAACTGGTTTGGAGTGTGATATGTGGTTGGAGAAACTCTTCTTTCCATGCTCCCTGATAAGGGAATGGCAAACAATATGGCAGAGGGTAGCATTTCCCCAGTTACACTGAACACCAGTCTTGCAGGATATTCTTTAGAAAACAATACAGAAAGAATTATATGGACAATTAAGTTTAAGAAACTTAATACATGTCCCATTCTAGGAGAATTACAACATGCACTTTCATATTAAATGCTGTGAAAACTCTTTCAGAAAGAAAGGAGCTCAAGGATAGTCATGCATAGCTTAATGATGGGGGTACATTCTGAGAAATATGACATTAGGTGATTTCATCATTGCGCTAACATCAGAGTGGTATACCACAAACCAGATGGTATAGCCTACTACACACCTAGGATATGTTACAGCCTGTTGCTCCTAGGCTACAAAACTATACAGCATGTTACTGTACTAAATACTGTGGATAATTATAGTATAATGGTAAGTATTTGTGTATTTAAGTATACCTAAACATAGAAAAATTACAGTAAAAATACAGTATAAAAATTAAAAATGGTACACTTGTGTAGGGTACTTATCATGAATGGAGCTTATAGGACTGGTAGTTGCTCTGGGTGAGTCAGTGAGCAGTGAGTGAATGCGAAGGCCTAGGACATTACCGTGCACTACTGTAGACTCTTTACATACACTGGACACTCAGGGTATGCTAAGCTTATAAAAAGTTTTCTTTCTTCAGTAATAAATGAACTTTAGCCTACTATAATTTTTTTACTTTATAAACTTTTTAAGTTTTTAAAACTTTTTGACTATTTTGTAATAACACTTAACTAAAAACACAAACACAAGATTGTACAGCTGTACAAAAATATTTTCTTTCTTTATATCCCTCTTCTGTAAACATTTTTCTTTTTCTAAGATTTTCTATTTAATTTTTAAAATTTTTTGTTGAAAGCTAAGACACAAACACACAAATTAGCCTAGACCTACACAGGCTCAGCAGGATCATCAACATCACTGTATTCCACCTCCACATCTTGCCCTACAGAAAGGTTTCCAGGGGCAATAATGCCCATGGAGCTGTCATCTCCTATGTTAACAATGCCTTCTTCTGGGATACCTCCTGAAGGCCCTGAGGCTGTTTTACAGTTAATTTTTTTTTCTTAAGTAGAAGGAATAAATTCTCAAATAATTTTAAAAAGTATAGTATGGTAAATACTATGCAATAGGAATTTTTCAGCTTCATTATAATCTTATGGGACCATCATTGTATATGCAGATTGTTGTTGAGTGAAATGTTGTTATGCGGTGCATGATTGTAATTCAAGGTTGACCTAAACTTATTTGACCTGGGAAACTTTTACCATGGAGTTCCCATAACATGCTCAGTGGTTGTCTTCTGTCAAAGCCATTTTGATAAATGTTGACATAAGGCAAAAATCACTCATTACAAAAGGCAAACCTTAGCTTTCTTCTTACTATATACATAATATTAAAATTGCATAATCATTCATCTCACTTAGACATGACTTTGACAAGTTTTGAAAAAGTATATTAATAAATATAAATTACTATATTTAACAAATAATGTTTTTTGTATTTGTATTTTTATTTTATTAAAAATTAACTGGCTCTGTTAAAGACCACATGATAAGCTGTAACATTTTTGTATAAAATGAGAAGAATTTAATAATAAGTCGGAATCTTGGTATGTATGAAAAGAGGATGACAGCTGTATATTGTAAAATAATGTTTCAGAATTCACTTAATTAAAAAAAAAATCTGAGCTGAAATGAAGACCCAAAGGGGCTATACAGGCAACTTCCTGTGCCATGATGCAAAGTCTGCCAGTTGGTTACAGCCTCTCCTTCTTTCACACTCAGGGAAGCAAATGGTGATTTACACATGATTCACTTCAAATGGTCAGAGGCCTGTTGCCAGGTATGGTTGGATCTACCTACTACTTTATCTAGCCACCCTAGGGAGTAATGTTCAAGAACAACTTAAGTTCAGGAATTTTGGACTTTGGTTTTCTCTGCCAAGTGGTTGTGTTCACTAAGTGAGGCATCAGTATGCTGAGTCATTGAGCCCGAAGTTGCATCAAGGTAGAACAAGGTAAGATGAAACTACAAATCTCCATGGAAGGTACAAGATTAACTGATGACCTGAAACAAAGCAATGGGACAAATACAACCAAAGTTGGCATTTCAGTAGACATGATTTGCACTATCATATGACACATAAAATGGTTTGAGTCTAACTAAAGTAAATAAACTCTGCATTTTTCCTTGTTAGGGGTTGGTTTTCATAATTTCAGGATTTTTCAATCATGATTCACCTTCCTCATCCTCCCTCCAGGATTTAATCACTCCGTCCTTCTTTCAGTCTCTTGTATTTCTTATTTTCTCTCCTGCCGCACAGGACCTTTGCAAGTGCTGTTCCTTCTGCATGAGTATTCTATCCGCTCCTGTTTTTCTGGTATCTGTTAAGTATGTTTCCGTTGTCAGCTTAAGGTGTGACTTCCTCAGAGAATCATTTCTGACTTGACAAAGGTTTTATATCTTACTATTTAAGTGCGCTTGCAACGTGGTCTTCGTTGTACAGACTGTCACAATCACAGTCTCACATTTGTTTGGGTGGATATTTTATTAATATCTGTTTCCTAACTTGAAGAGTCTGTGAGGGCAGGGTCCTGTCAGGCTGAATTCTGAGGTTAGTGGAAAATTCCATGGGGGCTTGATTTTTGGACCCTCAACCCTTCCCCCTGGGGCCCTTGCACATAAACAGCCCTTTTTGGGGTAGGAGAGGCCGCCCAAATCCGCTCTTGAAAACCCTGAACATTCGCCATTTTGGAGCTGACGCCATCTTGGCCTCAGCCCGTCTGTACACAGACGTCCCAGGAAACTTCTTTACCAACTACAGCCTTGTTCCTCTCTCGCATTTCTAACACTGCTTTTGTTCAGAAGTCTATCCTCAGCCTCTAACACAGTGCTTGGCACAAAGCTGGGGCTCAATTAATATTTATTAGATAGAATTAGTGGTCCAATGTTATAAAATTAGGTTTTCACTATAAATCACTATATGTATAAATGGATTTTTTTCTTCTCATACTAGAGTCGATATATGGAGCAATAATTCTCCTGGGATTTACTCAGATTAAGTGTATCTTAGAACAGACACAAATACATTTTTACTAAGCATCTGAGGTGATTTTAAGGAAGGTGGTCTGAAATCCATATTTTGAGAAACATTAATAAATAGAGTAATGGTTTACATGGACAGAGAGGAAAATCTGCCAAGATTTAGTAAATACACATGAACTGACATTCACATTAGGATTCCAAAGACTTTATTTCATGTTGTTACTCTTGCGTAAACGAGTATTAGGTCTGCAGAGAGAGAATTTTTAAGCAAGAAAAGCATTGGTCAAAACTAAGCTGTCAATGTATTGATGACTGGATTCTTACAAAAATGTTCTTATATCTTGTGATCTCTGTGATTATAAGAATTAACTCCTGCCTTTATTATTGTAACAGTTAGTTTATGTGTAGTCATAATAATAATGTTAGGTTTGTGGCCCATTGTATTAAACAACAAGAACAACAGCAATTTTACCTGTCAAGCACACCAATCTGCTCAGAGAAAAATTGTCTTTGAGTAAGTCTTGGGGAAAAGAAAAATTACCAAATGCCTCCCCATTCCATTGAAATTCCCTAAAATCAAATTTTAAACAAGCTTTGTAAATAGTCTCATATCATTGATTTACTAAAATTTCTGGTGAGTCATAACTTTTGTGTCTTGTATTTGAGGATATGCTTTGGTATGCTTTTCCACTAAGTATTTCAAGTTTAAAACATAGTTATTTATCAGCTTGAAACATATTTCCAAATCTAAGAAATATAGGATAAATACAGAATGATAGTGAGTGAAAAATGTTAAGCAGCCTGATATATGGCAAGAATGACAAAAGCATTGACACTTTTGATCTGTATTTCTAAAAAGGAACATTTGTCCTGTAGCAATAATTTAAGAGAAGAGCATTCTTTATATGTAAATGCACCTTGCAAGGTTTTAATAGTCGTTAAAAAATAAAAAAAGAAAATCCTAAATTTCAAAGTGAGGGGAATGTTTTAATAAACTATGTTCTAGACACACAATGAAATTATGTAGCAATTTGAAATGGTATATACAAAGACAATATAGAAATATTGAAATAAATTTATGGTCTAACATCAGGCAAAAAAATACACAGAAGGGAATGTATTTCATGATTTAAAAATATATGCATATGTTCAAGAATTGAAAATATTTTTAAAAATGAAAATAATTGTGTTGGTGTGCTGGGATTTTAGGCAGTTGGCTTTCCTATACTTTTAAAGAAAAAATAAATTGTGTCTTTAATGGCATTGGTTTAAACTGTCTACTTCCTTCCATGGAAGAAAAAAATAAAGCCTTTTAAAACAATTATGGATTTTTCTAGTATATTTTTAAATTTTTCACCAATTACTCTAATATTTATAGCATCAAATTCCAATATTCTCACTTTTCACTAAGCAGAGAATGACCACTGGAGGTAATTTAAACCCAAGAGGTCAGTTTACTGCAGTCATCTCTGTTTTAAATTACAGCACTATCAAACCCTCTCCAGAATCAGCAGGCCATCCCTCTCTTTTCCCTCCAGTGGTGTTTTGTATATATTTATATTACTTCCATGAAATGACACCTGAGCCTGTCTGCATGTGATATCATTTTCATTTCTTTAAAATTGTGGCACTCTATGTCTAGCAACCTGCCAAAGCTTATTTCAGAAAAGAATACCAAATTCAGCTCTAGGAACTGGAGAGGTCTCCTCAGTATACCTTCTGGGGGGCTTTGCATAGAAGGCCTTTTGCTGAAATTTTCAGGAAGCCTCCCTCAGATGCAGGCAGAGGGAGTCTGCAGGAAACTGTTTAACCATGTTTCACTTTATGCAATAGTTTAAAATTTACTTTGAAGTTTTGAAAATGTAGCATGCTGCAAAAGGTCTGGCTTGCATGCCACAGCTGTTTCACAGAATAATTTCAGTCATAAATCTATTTACTTTTTTCATGAAAGACCAACATATGCCCCTTTTCAATCTCATTGTTTCCATGGTTTCTCCCCGCTCTCTCTTTTCCCAGGACTCGCTGTCCTCCTGCCCATTATACATGAGAGATCAGAACATCTCCTGAGGCCCTTTAAACATGACTCTAAATATTTTTTTCCAGCTACAATTTAGCAACTTTCATACTCACTAAAATTAGGAAACATTTTTGTTAATTAGAATGAAGGCTCTGTCAATTTGAGAATAAAAAAATCAGAATGGAATAAAAAGGTATTGTTGGATGGAACTTTTTCTAGTGGGCTTCTCATCTTTGAAAACTACAACATGTGCCTGAAAGGGGAAAATATTTTGCAGTATGACTATAGCATCCTTTAAAACAGTAGCTAATGATCCTAACAAGATGAAAAAACATAAGAATTGTGAGATGTATCAGCATCAGCAAGCTACAGTTTCAAACTACAAAACAAAAGGTTTTTAAGGACCTGCCAAATTTGTGTTGTCACCAAGCCAGATTCTCTGCCAAGGAAATCCTCAGTCTTGCAACTGTAAAAAGCATGTTAAGGTTAGGTAAATATATCAAATGAACACCTTCTAACACAGGTACAAATACCAAAGAATCTATTTATAACACTAACATTAGTGTAATTTAATGTATTTTTCTATTTTGGTTACATTTGCTATTACGAAACATTCAGAATTTTTGTTGTGATTGAGAAATATTCTCAGACAATGATCATTTTTTTCAGAGAAAATATTCTAAAGGCAACAACTAAAAGTGTTTGTCCAAATAAAGTAATTGATCTTTTTTGGGTGGGAAAATTTTAATTAGTTTTGACTGATAGTTGTTCAATAACTACCTCATAAAATGTGAGAGAAATGAGTTAATAGAATCAAAGAAATGGCATTTTCAATGTTTAAAAAAAAATCTAACTAAAGCTTTATTGTTAGATGTTGCCAATTATATTAAATTTTCTGGCTATTCTAAGTTTATCAAAACAATTCATTTTCCTGCCAGAAACATACCTAACAGTACATTACTTAATTTGCCACTAATAAGATGCATACATAATTTATATATGTGAAGGAAAAGATAGAAATAGTGCATTTGTTCATTTTTCTTTCTTTTATCTCCTCATTCACACTTATTAAGCAAACTGGCTAAGGCACCTTGCTAAGACAAGTTATTAAAAGAACTTATGAAGTTGCATATTTGCAATAAGCTTATCTTACCGCCATGTTCTTTTCTGTAAAGTTTCTCTCCTGTGACTCGGCTACCACAGTCACATATCCATTAAAGGAAAGCACAAATTTAACAGTTCTTTAACTCACTGATCTCATCTAACTAATGAACATCAAGCATGATGGACATACGTTGCCAGATAGCAGTTACAAGACACCAAATCTCTCATAGCTAGCTCTGGGAGCTACATTATTTAGTAAGTCATGGAAGAGAGAAGTGCACCCTCAACCATAACCCCGGCTTGTGCTGGGTACTCAGCTTACACGTTTACCAGTTAAAGGCTGATTGAAGCAGCTTCTGTTTCCAAATTCTATAGAACAATAACCGATCCTCAGTAAAAGGACCCATGCCACACAATCCCAGGAAACTGTCTTCAGGATATAGATAATTGGTATTTAACAAAAGAAGATATTTTTAAAATGTTTCATGGATTATTCCAAGCAACGTGGATGCCAGACAATACCTATCGTTTAGGACAAAGCTGATGTTCTCTGTCTCATGGGGAGTTTCCTCTGCCCTCACATACAGAATACATCGAAAGGAAAATGAATATCCAAAATGTGCTCTTGTGAAGTTTCAGATATGAATTGCAATGTTAATAATAAAAACAAAAAGAAAGTTTTAGATTTTACTATGGAAAGATGCCAAAGGATTAGAAAACTACGTCCTGACTTCAATGATTTACAGTCTTTTCAGGTGCACTGGTTGTCACCTTCACTGTGCACCAACATCCCCTGAGATGCTGATAGCACTGCAAATTCATAAGGGCTTATTTGGGGAGTTTCAGGTTCCATAGATCTGGAATGTGGCCTGAAAATCTGCTTTCTTAAAATCACCAGAGCTGATTCTGATGCCTGAAGTCTGTGAATCACACAATTTAAAAAATACTTTGCTATATTAACAGAAATATCAATGAATTGGAGAAGACAGCATTCATTAATTCAATAAATGATTTTTGCTAGCATAATATGAAGAAGGTGCTATGCTAAGTACTAATAAACTATTTCTAAAACAAAATATAAAGACAGAAAATAACAATTACTGGCAAAGAGTGTGTAGAAATTGGAACCCTGGTGAATTGCTGGAGGAAATGTAAAATGGCGCAGCTTTTTTGGAAGGCAGTATGGTGGTTCCTCAAAAGATTAAGCATACAACTGCCATGTGACCCAACAATTCTATGTATAGATATATAGCCAAAAGCATTGAAATCAGGGACTCAAATATTTGTACAGCAATGTTTATAGCAGCATTATTCACAATGCCAAAAAATAGAAACAACTCTAGTGTCCACCTATGCATGGATAAACAAAATGTGGTATATACATACAGTGGAAATTCTGGCACATGTTATAACATGGATGAACCTTGAAGACATTATATCAACTGAAATAAGCCAGTCACAAAATGACAAATATTGTGTCATTCCACTTATCTATGTGACCAAGAATAGTCAAATTCATGGAGACAGAATATTGCATAGTGGTTACCAGGAGCTGAAGAGGAGAGAGGAAGTTATTTTTTAATGGGTACAGAGTTTTAGTTTGGGATGATGACAAAGTTCTGGAGATAGATTGTAGTGGTGGTTACACAACAATGTGAATGTATTTAATATCACTGAACTGTGTACAAATACTCCTCAACTTTTAATGGGGTCATGTTATGACAAACTCATTGTAAGTTGAAAGTATCATTAAGTTAAAAATGCATTTAATACACCTAACTTACCGATCATCATAGCTTAGCCTAGCCTACCTTAAATGTCATCAGAACATTACATTAGCCTACAATTAGGCAAAATCATCTAACATAAAGACTATTTTGTAATAGAGTGTTGAATAACTCATGTAATTTATTGACACTGTACTGAAAGTGAAAAACATAATGATTGTATGCGTATAAAATCAAAATTTGAAGTGCAGTTTCTACTGAAAGCATATTGTTTTCACACCATTGTGAAAATGAAAAATTATATGTCGAACCATAGTAAGCTGGGGACTGTTTGTACTTAAAAATGGTTGAAATTGTAAATTTCATGTAATGTATATTTTAGCACACTAAAACAACCAACAAAAACATGTCACTGAAAATCATGCAACTCGTGGTGAAAAAGCGTAGAATATATGCTGGTAAATGACTATTGTAGTAAAGTAAATTAAAATAGGGCTTCCCAGGGAAGACAGTTTTTGTACGTGTTGAATGCAAAGTGATCCAATCCCTGTTGTCTTCCCCTTCACCCCTCCAACATACACAAATCAAGGGGAAATGGAAATTTGGTAACTGATTATAAATATGAATATCATTCATCTGAGACATGATTGTAGACAGAACCAGAAATTGTTAAAATTCTCTCAATAAGGAAGCAAATGAATATTTAAGATTTTTTCCTTGAGCAATGAACAAGAATAACCAAAAACAACAACAAAAAAATCAAAATCACTTTCTTATTCAATAAATGAATGAGATTGAGGCTGAGGGGGTGCAGTTAGGATGATGTGGTAACATGGACTTGTTGCTTATAATATAGTAGCAAAAAATACAGAACTGGGGCTTACCACACCAAGATTGTTGCTGAAGAGTTTCTGTTCAACCACCAGGTAGCCTTGAATTGTAGTCTCCTTGAGGATAATGCCTTTTTTGACCCGAAAATTTTTAATCTACTATACAAGGAAGATAATATGAAATTGTTGCATAGATCACTTATTAAGGGAATATATAGAACTTTGAACGTTTTTTAAAATATCAAAATATTTTCTTTATGTAGTACCAGAAATGGTATTCAATAGACTAATTTATTCTGAGAAACACCAAAACTGAGCATTAAACTAATACCAATCAAAAACATTTAAAATTTCCCTCAAAAGTCATAAATTAATTTTGAATTACAAAATCGAATCAACTTTGAATTTTCAGTAAAGACAAATTATCTGTTAAGGATGAATTTGATTTTCAGAAATAAAGTTAGTCAAACACAAGGGATTAAAATGGAATAAGATGGTTCATTGTGGTCTTAGAAAATTCCCAGAAATGCTGAAATGAGGGCCATCTGTCCAGAGTGATAAATGTGTATTTGAGGATTCTAAAGTCCAGTCACTTGGTTTCTCAGGGCCTTGGTTTCCTTATACTTATATAAACTGAGTGGCCCTTAAGGTATTTGGGGTTCAAAGGATATGTCACAGTCCATTTCCTGAGTTCCATGGGAATAGAAGGAAGTGTGTAAAACAGTCTGACTTTTCTAAGATCTCAAATTCTTCACCTTTACAAATTTAGGACCCTCAGCCTGTAAGGTAACTCCCTGGATATACTTACGTGGTGATATAATGAATTCTAGAAGGATTTATCTGCCTTGTGCTCCATTGGAATTAGATTCCGTTCCTTATTTTGGAGCTAACAGGTTAATCAGTTCCAGATGAATTAATGGATGTTGTTGAGTTAGCGTTTATTATTTTTCCCTGAATATTTTTGGGGTTATGTTTTAACTCCAAAACCAACAGTAACCCAACAGGTCCCTAAACAGCCAAAATGGAACATCCCAGAGGAATTGAAACATCTAGAAAAATTTAAATCTTCCTGAGAAAAAGAGTGTCTCCTTTATAGTTTCCTTACAGGTATGTACTTTGCTTTGGATAGTTTCTGACAGGACATTATTTTGTTTCTCTCTCCCTATGTGAATTTGAATCATGTTGTGAAAATTATGAAGCTATGTGACTGAACTATGTTTTAGTCATTGCTGAGCCTTGGGGGCCATATGTATAAAAATAAACCTACTATCCAACTCCAAGTCATTTGTGAGAGTTTAGGCCACTTGGCATTATTGTGTAATGATCAGACGCATGGAGTTCAGATTTAGACCAACTGGCTTCAAATTCCTATTCAAACACCGGTATGTGACATTAGATGCATTATTTAATATATCTAAATATTAGCTTTCTCACTTGAAAATGAGGGTGGTAATAGTATCTCCAACCGTAGTCTTGTGAGATGAATAAAATAAATGAAATCTTTTTTATAAAGAACCTAGTAAAAAGTATGTGTCAATGGATGTTAGCTTTTGTTAGCAGTATTTAAGTGTAGTGTTTGGCACCCAAAAAGTGCTTAAAAATATCAGTTGTCTTCTTCTACAAACTACAGAAGACCACAGTTTCTGTGATAATCTGATTTTATTTTATATATTTTAAACTATATTTCAAATGAGTTTGTTAAAAGTCTTTCTCCTCAGAGACTATAATCACAAAATCTAATTAACCATCTGATTCTTATTTGGTCTTCCAGTAGCTGTTTACTCCAGACAGGGTTTTTTTATATATAATTGTTTCAGTGATATACTACTACTCAAGACATGTTGCAATTTTTTTGCATAAATGAATTCAATGGCAGAAATACATTTTAATGTAGTATTTAAATCTTACATGTTTAACCAATGAATTTTCACACATAAAAAGGACTGTAAATCACATAAATAGCTGCAGCGTTTAGCCAGTCTTCAAATTATAAGTTTCAAAAGTCTTATTTGAAAGCTTAAAATATAAGGCAGCTGTAATATGGTTTTTGGAAAAGATACAGGGTATGATATAAAGATTGTCCTGTGAGACTTGTATTATAAATTGGTCACAGTTTAAACTGCAAAATCTGGTGACTTATAATATTTTTTCAGGAGCTTGCCAAAGTCAATGAAAAACAATTAGCACAACATCTTTGAATTTAAAAAGGACGTAGGCATTCTGCTATATTAGAAAGGCTAAATGCCGTACTTATCTTAGTGTTTTTCTTATTCCCACTCTGAAAAGATTTAAAAAAAAAAGAAAAAGAAGAAGAAAGATAACCCTAGAAATTATAGACCTGTCATCATCACTAGTTACTTGGAAACTTACTGAAACATATCATCAAAAAATCAATTTGCAAGCACCTAGAAAATCATGGGGTGCTGGGTAAAATCTGCTTGGCATTGTGAAAAATAAATCCTGTCAAATCAACTTAATTTCCTTCCATGATAGAGTGACAAGAACAGTAGACACAGGCAACTTGATAGACAAAATACAACCTGACCAAAGTCAGGCAATTCCATACAGTACAGAGAGAAAATTCAGTTTAGGTGACATTTTATCTTTATCAAGTGCTCCTATTAATGACTTATTGAACATATCTGAAAATGATTCTTAATTGGAATATCAGACAAGTAAGGTGACTGGATAGATATAAAGATGCTAATGTCCAAGACCGAGTTGTGGCAGGGTTGATTCTAATTATTTTCTTACCAAAAAATTATAAGTTGTTATGAAAACCAAGTAAGAATCAGCATCATTTTGCTGCTTCTTTTTAAAAAGTAATCATGCCTTTGTACCACCATGCCTCTCCTCTTGACCTCATTTCATACCTGTTCAGTTATAAAGGCCAGGTTAGAGACTCTCAATTGGAAAGGGTATGGAGAGCCATAGTGTCCACGTCATGTTGATGGTAAGACTTGAAAGAGTTAGAGACATGGCTTGAAAATAATTTTCATCTTATATACCAATTCTGACTAATTTTCAGTTGCTGCCTGAACAGGTTTGAGAAGTAGCATTAGGCTCCCTCTAAGAGCGATATGATCACTAAGTGAACCAGAAGTGAACTGACTATTCAATTTGATGGGGGTGGAAGATTGTCCCCATTCTCGTAATGAGATAGACTGTAAGTTTATATTAGAACCTAACTACAGTATATCTATTTGACTTTATAATAAAGCCATAGTGAGTAATCATTCTTCAATATCCTTTTGTTCATTCTCAGCTAGGCTTTAATATCTTCATGAGGACCTGAATTAAAGACCTTCTCTAGGTGTTGTTATACATATGCGATCTGAGTAAATCTACCTGGGTGCTAAAGTCCAGATTCTAATGCACTGAATGTACAACCAAAGCCTTCAGAGAATTGTGCCTTAATGACACATTTCCGTTAGGTTGTGTTAAATCACCTAGTCTCAACAACTATTCCATGCTTAGACTTATTCTACAATACAACTATGAATGAGCCCTCCAGACTGGGCCGGCACTTTATGACAAGAGAATCATTTTTATTTGTGAATTCATTCACTTGACACACACCAAGATTCAGGATATGCTGGAAAAAGCCACCAGATATTGAATTAAATCCCATGCAGTCTTTGTTCCCGAGGACCTTATAGTTTGGTGGAAGATTCCAATGAATTAATCTCTGACTATAATTCATTGTTGAAAGTGCTTGGTGGGACTTGTGAAAGTACAGAGCAGGGCTTTTGAATTAGCTCTGATCTGAAAAATTATTTCTTGCATTAAACCCCAAATACCTCTGTAACTTTCTCATTGAGCCTGTTCTAAGCCTTGGAACCATACAGAACAAGTCCAATCCTTCTTACATATGAAAAAACCTTTACATATTTGAAGAAAACTATAATGGGTCCCTTAAATTTTCTTCTTCTAGCCAAGCAAACCATCCCAAATGCATCTTACTGTAAATGCTCTTAATTTTTCTAATCATCACAGTTCTAACCTGTCTACCACCTAAAATCAGAATTAGTCATGTGCTCTCTTAGCACTATATAGATAAATCACTTATTTAACTCCCTTTAGTAGACTAAGAGATCTTAAAATACATTCAATATTTTTATTCATTTGTGGTCTCCTACATATTTTGCACAGGACCAAAATCAACAAATTTTAATTGAACATAAAGGAAGAGTTTTTTTTTTAAACATTTGGAAAATTAATATATGATACCAGGTTTTTTGAAAGTATATAGCAATTATAGTGGCAAGTATAGATTCTTAGGGAAATAATACATATTGAAATCTTAGAAATTCCTATTTTGCTAACACCATGTATTTATTATAGTGGTTTCCAAACTAGCCGTAAAGTAGATTGTAACATACCAGAGTGGTATTCAAAATATTTAACAACTAATATCAGATGAACATGATCCTACTAATAAAGCAGAGTCCTGGAAGCCTCGACTGTATCTTCTAAGAGTGACAGGAAGGACCAGAGGCCACTTACAATCAATTTCAAAATTATTTCAATATTGTAAACCACCAGTAAGGCAATAATGGTGCATATATAGTGGATGAATAATAGCCTTTGAAACATAAAATTTAGCACTAGAGGTTTTAATAGAAGCCCTGTAATCAAAAGCCCACATCATTCTGATCATAAAAGGGAAATGGCCTGTTCAAGTTCACACATTAGTGACAGACATAGAAGTAGAAATGACAAAGAATGGCCTTAATCTTTCTCTCAGCTTGACTAAACTTTAGACAGACTTCTTACCGACTACAGAACCCTGACTAGCTTTCCTTAGAGCATTTCCAAGAGCAATGAAAACAGAGGCCAGTTAGAAGGCTATTGCAATAATCCAGACAAGTTACGATGGTGGCTGGAACCAAAGTGATCGCATGAAAAAAAAATATGGCAAACAGTGGTTAGATTTTGGCTATGGAGCTATTTGTTGTAATGGCAACCTTGGTTATTTAGATCAACTCCGAAGTAAAGGTATGGGTGAAAAAAGTAAAAATTGTCCCATGAAAGTTTCCAGGAATTGACCACATAGCAAGAAATTTCAGAACAAACCCACAGAGGAAGCAAAATCCCAGAGAGATAAAACGGGATGGTTCAATTGCATTGGCCCAGAAGACACGTGTGAATACTGCCATACTAACTGCTATTGTGATGGGCTCTCAAGGACAGGCAGCAGAAATTAATGCCAGGGCCACCAAAGGGCAATAATATAATGAGATAACACACAAAGTAAGGTCGAACCCAGAAGAAAAAGAGTCTTGCTATGGTAATGATGGAGAGAAGTAAATTCAATTTCTATCACCCCCAGGGAATTAAGCAGAGAAAATAGACAAAAGGTAAAAAGGTAGAAACATCTCAATCTCATTTGAAGGGTTAAAAGATAAATATATAGTTTTTATTAAATTAATTGACCCATGATTCTGTTTACTTAATGAATATTGGTTTATGTTTGGAGTCCTGGAATAAAATATCTTTCTCTAAGTTAGGATATAATGGAATCTTTCCCTACATGAAAAAACATTTCTGGAGAGAAATGTAACCATTTTGATGATCATAGCTTTGTATTTAACCCTGATTTATTTAAAACTTTAATAAAATATGTTTCAGATTACATTAAGGAAATATTTTATAACTTCCAAAATACTAGATGTTAAAATTTGGAAAGTTTTGGAACAATATGTAGCAGCTTTTTGATCTGAGAATATAATGTTCCATTTAATTACTATTTTTAAATGAGGTAATTTATCCAAGAAATAATGTAGGATTTGCTTTGGATCTACTTTTTGAATTTACACAGGAGGAAATATTTAAGTTTCTAAATGAAATAACTACATCTAACTTAGATGAATTAATACTGTTAAAGCTTCAGAGAGAAACCAGAGAGTTTTATTCCTTTCAGTTAAAAAGAATTGACACATAAATTACATAGTTACTTTCTGTAAGAAATTGTCTTCTTTTGGTAAAATAGCCATATGAATTAAAGACTGTTCTTCTCACAATGATGTGTTTTCAGGTTCCGAGAAGCCAAGTATTATCTTTTATTATTAATCTAAGATAAATAGAATAAGAGATTTCTAATTATTGGTCCAGGAGTCAGAAATGATTTAAATATAGATGCTTTAACTTACAATTGGAATAAAGCTATTCAAGAAATAGCAGAAAGAAGCACACAACAATGTATACCTGGCTTTGATATATGATTTCCTTTGAATTTCTTAAAAATATTCAAGGATCTGAGAGCCATCCCTTTGAAATGTAATCAAGAAAGATAGCATTTGTTCCTCTCTATGGGAGGGTGTGAGCCTAACTTACAATAAAAGTCAATTAATAAACACAGAAAGTTTGGTGACATCTATCAATCTCCCTCATAATGTCCTCTAGTACTTTTCACTAGCTTGCCCCAGGTAATGAAAACTCTCCCAACTTTTGTTTCAGCAGAATTGAATTCAATCTCTCTCTACTGTAGCAATCGTCTTGAATAAAGTCTTCCCTGCCTGTTTAACTTGTCCAGTGCTATTCTTTCTTGACAGAACTTATGTCTTCAAAGTTTTGAGCTCTTTCTATGACACCGTATTCCTTCCAGTTCACTACAAGTAGTATATAAAGGACCAGAAAGAAAGATAGCCAACACTTTCTTCGTCCAGTGTAATACAAATCGTACTCCATGGAAAGCCAGTAGTAAATTGTAGAGTTTTGATCTCAAACTTCAGTGTACCTAAGAATTTCTCAGGTTGTTTTTTGCAAACATGGATTTCCAACTTTTACCATCAGAGATTCTGATTCAGTAGTTGTTATGAGCTAAATTGTGTCCCCCCAAAACCCATAGATTGAAGTCCTAACCCTCAATGTGACTATATTTGGAGATAGGGCCTTTAAGGAGATAAGTCAAACATAAATGATGACATGAAAGCGGGGCCCTAATCCTCCTCTTTGTAAGAAGAGGAATACATCAGAAGTGCGTGTACACAAAGGAAAGGCCATGTGAGGACACAGCAAGAGGCTGCTGAAAGCCAAAAAGACAGTGGCCATTAAAAAATGAACCCTGCTGACACCTTGACCTCAGACTTCAGCCTTTAGAACTGTGAGAAAATAAATTTCTGTTATTTAAGCCATCTAGTTTGTGGTATTTTTTTATGGCGGCCTGTACAGACTAACATGGATCCGCACAGCAATCCTTTCAAGGAAACATACTGTCTTTCCATTTTTGCAAATAACAATGTTGAGTTTCAGAGAGAATTAGTGATTTCCAATTATAACCCAAGTAACACATGACAGACAAGAATAGAACAGAGCTCTCTTGGCTCTGAGTATAGGGCCATGGAGAAAGTTTGGTGAAGTATTCTTAAATTATGTATTAATTTTAGAGAGACCTATGAATGTTTGGAAATCAAAAACATATATTTTAAATGGTTTATTAATAGAGTCATGTTTGCTTTTGACTCTTTAAATGAATGTCATAAATTTAAAATCTTTTTGTAAAAAATGCTTTGCCTAAATAAAATAAATCTATTTAGTGTGTTTTGTAGGTTTTCCAACATCCTTAGAGTTTTGAGCAGCTCCTACTTTCTCAAACTTTATTTTTATTGATATCTCCTTGTTATCTTTTAAATCAGACATCAAACAGAAAAATATGAAAAAAAATCCTCTCTTTCCATTGCTCTGTGTATTGAAAAGAAGTTATAAGGCTTTAAAAAAATACATAGTTGAATCCAACTGCTGCTGTAGGTTGAGTAAAGAAATCTTTCTTTTAACTTAAGGGGTTAAAAGATTTTTAGGAACTCTCAAGCTATACTTTATTACTCTTTTGGTGTTTGTATGTCCACTAGGGATTTTAATTTTTACCAACAAATATACTTACTTAGAAGGTCATTATCTAATAATTATCCCATTGTGTTGCACAAAAATGCTAGGTAGGGTTTGGGCTTTTAAAGTAAATTATAAAGTGATTCCATATTTTAGTAGTGGGGAGAATATTGGCAGTGTACATTACACTTCGATTTGTGTTTACTACATATTCTAGAGAATATTCAAGTATATATCTAAGATTCAAACCTGAACAATTTTTGGAGGTGGGAAGCTTGGATATCTTCTCTATCTACTTCTGAATGTGACCACATTATTTGTAAAACATTTTCGCATAGTTACCAAAACTCAGGATTATTGTACCTAACACTTTTGGCACATGTATCAATACAGGCCTCAAGGAAAACATGAAAGTTCTATATAAGGGGGGGGGAAATCTCTTCTCAAATTTTAGCTAAGTAGTGTCTTCTCAGCATCTCAGTAATATCTAAAATAGAGTGAGACCTTATTTTATTAATAATATCCACTTTTGTTCTGATTCATTCTCCTAAAAGAATACTGAGGTTTGATCTCAGAAATGTCTTTTCATCTCTTTCTACTCCTGACATTTCTAGCCAAGCTCGTTCAAAAACCAGTGTGGCTCACTGTTCATAATTACTTACTTGCATTTTCTCTTTATTCCTACATAATTTGAATTCCAGTCTTGCCACATTATTGAATTGGCTCTCACAAATTCAAGGTAACCTTTATATTATAGCATTCTAGGAATATTTTGTAGTTCTGATCTTATTGAAGCTCATAGTCCTTAAATTTTTCTACTTCTCTTAGAACCATGAGAACTGTTTTGCTATGCAACCTAATTGCTCTTATTCTGAAATCATTTTGAAGAATGATTTGTAAATTGCCGAGTATTTGAATCACTCTCACTAATTACTAAGCAATGCAATCTATCTATGCTTAAAATATTAATAAATGCATTAACATATTGTCCTGATGTAAAAGACAGAGTGGTCTCTTACTTATTCTTCTGTGAATTCTTTGTGTTTGAAGGGTTAACATTTAGTTAGCATGGCTTTGTGAATAGATCAAAATTCCCCAATAGTTTTTGGTGATTTGTTTCTTTATCAATATTCAAATTGGACATCCTGACTTTGAAAAACCTGCTATTGGTTGGCTGTGGAAGAAGGTAGGGTTCCTTGCTTAAAATATTTTATTGAATAATTTATTAGACATTTTTCCAGTCTCTGTATGTATTGTATGAATCCTGTCAATTAATACATTCTTAATGTGAGAAAACGTAATTTAAAGAATATAATAATAGGGATGAAGTCCTTGCTACACACAAATCTCTCAAATTCACCCAAAATGCTCCCTCATCTTCTCTATCTACTTGGCATTTGCTTATAAAATCTTAACCTTTATAATTGTTCTAGGATATACAGCAAACTTCTGTAGGAATTTCTATGACTTAATCCTATTTTCTCAGGAACATATTTTCTGTCTCAGAGGCTCTCTTTGTCTGTAGTTCAACAGCAAGTTTATTTTAGAATCTTGAACTTTCCAGGGCTTCTGGCTCCAAAGGACATAGCATCGTGTCTCTTGAAAGTGAAATTGGAGAGTTGAGGAGTGATATGCAGTTTGGGTGTCATTGAAAACCAATAATTTTGGCCAAAAATCAATACGTATTAAAAATTAAAAAAAGGAAATAAAAAAACTGTGCTCATCTGAAACCCATCTCCTTAAATTAATCATGTCAAGGAAATGATGCTTAAAAGAAAACAAAAGTTATAAATTATAATGTATCCTATTTTCCAAAATAATATTTTTGAAAATTTTTCATCTTTTGTTAATAGACATTTAAGTTACTCCATTCCAACTCACTTTATCTCATAACTTGCCAATTCATTAAGCTTTCCTGAATTTATGGCCATCTGTTGTTCTATTTTTGCTCAAGTAGAAGAATGCAAAAATGTATTAAACTACACGGTGATTCATTTTGCACCTTACTCAAGACTGGCAGTTTCAAAATTAAAATGACATCGTTATTTTGGTAGAAGGAATGATGGTCAATGGAGCATCACTCCATCTTCTGTTGACTCCAGAAGATCTGAAATCAAACTTCCTAGAGTTGCCTGACTTGGTCAATCACGGAGTGTTGCCTGAGGAAGTTAGGGATGTCATTTTTTTCTCTGGTTAATTAGAAAAGAACAGAGAAGAATAGAAAACATAGAAAAAGAAAAAAAGGACAATGGAAAGAAGAGGAAATGAAAGAGACTGAATCTCTCCCCATTGTCTGCCTGAATTCCAAAATTAAGATCAATAGGTCCCTTGTTCCAAACAAATTGCAAAGATACTGGGAGAATCAACACAGGTAGCATTAACAGTACTCTCTGCCTAAAAGTTTGCATATAGGGAACCAGAAAAAAAAGCATATGTTCTTTGGGTCCCCAAAGCACAGATGATAAAACTAGGATGAGCAGAGACCAACATTTTAGCTCACAATATTGATTAAACCAAGCCTTATATTTTATTGGCAACAAAAGCAAAGACTAATCCATCAGAGACCCTGTCTGACGAAGGAAATACTTGATACCATTAGATGCGGAGTTCCTAAAATTGAGAAGTATGAAAGCTTTTATAACCTAAATGGAAGGAATCATAAAAAGGAAACATACAGATTTATCCAGTTTCTTTCTTCTTACCTGCCTGTCCCTTACCCTAAGAAATCTGATGCACATCTAGGCTGTCAGACTGAAGTAGAAATCATACAGCTGGAGACTTCTCTACTTTAACTCATATTCCCCAAGCTTTTCTTTATCTTTAGTTTTTCCTCTCACCTTCCATATCGACTTTTTAACCTCAGTTTGTCTCTTTATTCTAGCATTCTAAGACAGTTTATCTGTTGTCTGTCTGGGCTTCAATCATGCAGACAGATCCATCTGTAGTCTCAATTTATTAGGCTTATTTCATGTGTATTAGTTTCTACTAGATTTTTCCATGTGGAATGCCAAATGGACTTATGGTTCATTTGGTCCTCCCCAACACATTAACTTTGTTTTTCTTTTCTGGTACTTATCAATTCCACCAAAAGCACTATTCTTCTAGTCTCCGATTTGCAACATTGTTGAGTCATTTAAAAATTTTTATCTTTAGAACTTGGGCGAATTCCTGTCAACAGTTGCTTTTGCCTTTCATGTTTTCTCTATTATTAATATTATCTAAGTCCTTATCACCTCACATCACACATGGATTTGTCCTGCTATTTACCAAGACTTCAATGCTCATTTTCTTTCTCTTTCTGCTACCTAGAACGTTCTTTGGCCAGTTAATTATTTAAGTAAAAACTATTAGTTCTCTCTATAGTTTTCCCAACATAAAACCTAGACAGACTCCTGAAGCTGTCAAAAGTTCTAGGTTATTGTTGTTCAAACAGCCTCAGCACTCCACATAGTCAATCCAAATTTGTTCGAAGTGTTTAGAGTGTGACACCTCTATACGAGAAGGTGGGTATATTAGTATTGCTGCTGGAACAAATAACCCCATACTCGGTGGGTTAAAACAGCAGAAATTTATTATTTTACAGTTTTGAGGCCAGATGTACAAAATGAGTCTTTGGGAGCTAAAAGCAAGGTGTTAGCAGGGCTGCTCTCCCTTTGGAGGCTCCTAGGGAGAATATGTTTCCTCACCTTCCCAGCTTCCAGAACTGCATTCTTTGAATTCCTTGGCTCATGTCACCTTCCTTCAAGGTCAGCAGCATAACATTTTCCAATCTCTCTCTGCTCCATCCTGTCTACGTCTTATTCTCCCTCGTATAGTCTGCTTCTGCCTCCCTCTTATAAGACATTTTGTGATTGCATTTAGGGTTTCCCACATAATCCCAGAAAATTTCCCCATCTCAAGATTCTTAATCACATCTTCAAAGTACCATATAAGGTGACATCCATAGGTTGTGGGAATTAGAACATGGATATCTTTAGGGGCCATTATTGAGACCACCACAGAAGGTAAGAGTCTCTACACTATTTTTAAACTAAGTTTTATGTGTTTTACATGTTCCCCTTCCCCTATCCTTATCCAAACTTTCAAAAACCTTTCTCTCTACCAGTTAGCAATATCATTTATGTTTGTGGGCAAAAGTCATGTAATGTTTTACTTAACAAATATTCTACAGTACCTACACTGTTCAAATCAATGGATTAGGAACTGTGTGGGATTAAAGATGTGGTACTACCTTCTCAAGCAAAAGTTTGCGTAAGGCAAGAAACATTCATGAATAAATACCAAAGAGGGAAGAAGTTATTTGTTGTCACAATCTCCACTTATCTGCTTTTTTTTTTAAGCCTGTCCAATCAGGCTTTTGTCCCCAACACTCCACCAATGCTGTTCTTACCAAGGACCACAATGACATCTATGCTATATGGTTATTGTGTGCTTTTATTTCACTTGATTTTTTTCAACATCATTCAAGAATGTTCTCTCTCTATCTGAACAATCTGAAAGGTCTCTGTATTTGTCAGAGTTCTCCAGAAAAGCAGAAGCTACAGGATATCTATCTATTTAGAGAAGGGGAAGATGGGGTGGGGGAGAGATTATTTTAATGAATTGGATCATACAATTCCGGGTCTGACAAGTACGAAAGTTTCAGGGCAGGCCAGGAGGCTGGAGAAGAAGGGGAGCTGATGTTGCAGAGTCAGGATGCAGCAGGCTGGAAGCAGAATTCCTTCTTCCTCGAGGTTCTTTTCTTTTAAGCCCTTGAGATGATTAGGTAAGGCTTACCCAAATTATGGAGAATAATCTGGTTTACACAAAGTCTACAGATTTAAATGTTACTCATATCTAAAAAATAACCTTATAGTAACTTCTAGTCTGGTGTTTGACCAACACTTGAGTACTAGGGCCTAGCCAATTTGACACAACATTTACCACCATAGTCTATATTCTCTTGCTTTCTAAAATACCATACTTGCTTGATTTTCCTATTTTCTCAGTTCTCATTCAGATGTTTTGCTAAATCTTCTTCCTTTACTCTAAATTTTTGCAGGCTATGGCTCAGATACAGACTGTTCATTTTTCGTTTTCTTTCTCTATACCCTTACGCTGTGACAGTAAGAAGATAGACTAAAGATTCAAAATAAAATTATGTTTTTACTAAAAACAGTATGCTGAGCAGGATGTAGCAGCTCACAGAGGCCAATTCCTGTAATAACTAGATCAGACATTTGATATTTTAAAAATCACATTTTAAATGCACCAAAAGGCTGTAGAAAATACAAAGACTGGATAAACAAATGTTCCGTGGAGAAAAGAAACTTTTCCAGGTGAGTGACAATCACAAGTCATTTGTTGATTGATTTTCCTCCTTTGGAGTGTTTATCAATGATGGCTGATGATCTAGATTAGCCTCACAGAGATCGTGCACTGGAGGAAAAGGGAACCAACAAAACTTTAACAGTAATTTGAGCCTGGGGTTAAAAACTGGAAAATCGAGGGGCTTCACACATGGCTACTGTTCTACATGACATTTGCTGAGTTCTGGGGCTATGTGAGAGGCTAGAGATTTAGGTCAACGGTGTCTGAAACACAGAGTGAAATCTCCTACAGTTTCCTGGTACATAGGAAATAAAGATGTCCCATTGGGAAAGAACTTGTCTCAAGATCACAGTATTCCCCTTTAGACATATTCTGGATTTTGAAATTGCACAGGATTAGAGTTTAGAGATCTGGGGCAGGAACCCTTGAAGACAGTACTTGAATTCTTAGCCTTTCAGAGTTGAGACAGGTGAGAGAGATGTATGCCCTATCACAACTCCAACCTACTTTAATTTACATTTGGATTAAGATGATCAGCCCATAACCCTAACGGTAACTAATAGCAGAAAGGCATTTGCATACTCTAAGTTACAAAAAAAACCAAAAAAACACAGAAAGGACATTCCAGATGATGTCTTCTATCAGAGGTAATGGAATGCTTGCATTCCTTGGCTTGTGACCCCTTCTTCGGTTTTTGAAGCTTGAAGTAGCAACTTCAAATCAAGCTCTCTCTCACTCTCTCTCTCTCTCATTCTTACCTCTGTTTCCACTCCTCATATTTCCTTTTCTGACTCTGACCCTCCTGAGTCCTTCATAAGGATGCTTGTCATTACATTGAGCCCACTTGTGTATTTCAAGATAATCTCCCAATTTCAATTTTCTTAACCACATCTACAAAGTTCTCTGTGCCATGTAAGTTAATATAGTGACAAATTCGGGGATTAAGATTTGGACATCTTTAGAATGGGCGCGGTGGCTCACGCCTGTAAACCTAGCACTCTGGGAGGCCGAGGCGGGCAGATTGTTTGAGCTCAGGAGTTCGAAACCAGCCTGAGCAAGAGCGAGACCCCATTTCTACTGAAAAAATAGAAAGAAATTAATCGGATAACTAAAAATATATAGAAAAAATTAGCCGGGCATGGTGGCGCATGCCTGTAATCCCAGCTACTCGGGAGGTTGAGGCAGAAGGATTGCTTGAGCCCAGGAGTTTGAGGTTGCTGTGAGCTAGGCTGACGCCACAGCACTCACTCTAGCCTGGGCAAAAGAGTGAGACTCTGTCTCAAAAAAAAAAAAAAAAAAATATTTGGACATCTTTGAATGGTCATTATTATGTCTTCCACAACTATATACAGCTGATTTTTAAAAATCAATTTTTGACAATCTTCAGCATTAACTCATATGTTTTCTTCATTTACACTTCGTGTAGTTATTGATAATTTGAGTCTTGTATCTATTACCTTACATTTGATTTATTACTGTCCTGCTTTTCCTATTTCTTTCTTCTCTCCTTTTGCTTTTTAAATTTTTGGCTCATTTTCTTATTCTATTTATAATCTATCAACTAGGGCTTAAGCATTTTAAAATTTAAATTCAATGACTAGTCCTAAGATTGCATTGTGCATATTTAACTTTCCACTACTAATGTTATTTCTAGATATTTTATTCTAGAAAAATGTATCTGTTAAACTTGACGACTTTTTTTATATTCACATTTGCCATTGCCTTTTTTATTTCTTCAAATATTCTTTCTATACAAATGGTTGTTTCTTGTTTTTGCTTACACTTACTCAAATTGCCTTCTCATATATTCGGTAATCACTGTTTGTATGTCATTTTATCTTAATTGTGGTAGTCCTGTGGGCCTAATTTTTGAGAAGTTTTCTTTCAGAAAGTACATGCTTTTACTTCTATTGTTCTTCAAAAGGAGGTATTTTTGGGTCACTTTTATTCAGAATGAAAGATAAGATAAAATACATTAAATGATTCAGTAATTTCAAAATAATTGAATAATGGCTCAACAAAAATACACTTTAAGTACAACTATTCTTTATTAACTCTTGAAATAATGCTATTAAATCATTGAAAGCTTACTTTTCTTTGGGCAATTTAGGATATCCTACACCTACCTTTCATCTTCACTGATCCAGTCAGGGAATTTCCATTGCTCAAAAGCACCCTAGGTTCTTTTGAGAATGGTATTAGAAATCATCATCTAGGAGCTGGGAGTACATATTAGGTTCATGTTACTGGGGTTGCAGGACTCCTAGATCATTTCCATGTACAAAGCTACAAAATAAACACTAGGTTTTCTTTTCTGTGTGCTTCCTGTTGATTATTTCCATTTACTTCTATAATAACACTATGGTGTTTATACTTCATATTCTTTAATTGATTCAGTAATTGTTCTGATTTTTACTTATGGTGAAAATTTTTATTTATAACAAAATAAACATGCTCGCATATTTTTGTATAATAATTAAAAAATAATGACAAAATGGATGTTAATGTTAAAAATAAAACTACCAAATTTAGCTCAACATTTCCTGTATAGATCTTTCTGCTTCTGGTATGCATTCTAATAGGTATATGTACACAATTTACTTTGGTTTAGAGTCACTCATAACTCACCCTGCATGGCTAGAGAAGTATTTATTTGGTGTGTGATTTATTGCAGTTTATTTCAAATTCAAGGTGTTATCATTCCAATAGATAACAGTTCTATATTCTTAGAAAGTGTCAATTTTAGGTGTTGATATTTAGATTCTGATGGAGAGTGGTAGAAATTAGTTCTATCGGTCTACTTTATGAGATGTGGGAAGAAAAAAAAATCAGCAATTTAATCTCCAAAGCCTTGTATAAGTGTTTCATTTAGCCACCATCTGGTCTATCTGCCATGGTTAAATGCATGGTTATATGCATAAGATTCATGTGCATGACTTCAGGCTGCGTACAACAATTCTGTCTTCTATATTCAGTTTCAAATTATATTAAAATCTACATGTTTTCACATATTCAATTAAATTTTAACTTTGCAAATCCTATTCTGATATATTCTCTTATTTATCTTTCTCCATTTAATAAGCTTAAAGCTCAGTTTCTTTTTATAAAACATGATATTCCCTTACAACCTTATTATATCTTGCTGTGTGCTGTTATTCCAAGCCTTCAATTCCAAAATCGTCCTAAATATCATTTGGTGCCACTCAATTCTTTGTTTTGTTCCAGGGTGATTTTGAGGAAGATATCTAGTATCTCAAAATGCTATAATATTGCTATGTCAGTATACATACAATAAAGCATTTTGAAAATTTACCTGAGGTCTTCTTTTGCATCTCACAATTCTGTATACATATAATACCTAGAATCTGAATATATATAACAAGAATCCTTTTGAATTATAGACGGTCTAATGAAGAATTCCAATGTATCTATTACTAAAATGCTATATAAATTTAAACTTCTTAAAGTCAATTAAAATATTAGATAAATATAAACAGAATGTATCAAAAAAACAATAATTAAATTACTAAAGAATTGTTGCAAAAACGTATAAGACTTGTACCTTGAAACTTTCTTAGATATTTCAAATACAAATTTTTCTAAAGAATCAGAAAAATTTAGATTTTCTGATTCATTAAACCTCATTCATAGAAAACACCAGACTTTATAATTATATACTTTGATGACCATACTTTCTCTTTTAATTTCTGTTCTACCTCAGATTTATATAAAACTTTAGCTGTTAATTTCAGTGTGCAAATCAAAATCAGTCAGAAAAAAGAATGCCATGACACCAATTGACAACTTTGTGTATAGTAACTGCATTTATCAATACATAATAAAATCATAGAATTATTTTTAAATTAAAATTAAACATCACATTTCTTGATTTAATTATATAATACTTTACTTCCATTAAGTCTTTACACAAGTTTTCATCTTTAAATCTTTAAAACAAAACACATTTTTAGAAAAAAATAGACATACTTTAAAGTTACTAAATAATTTTTAAAGGCATCTAGCCTTAGGCAATTATTTATTTCCTGTCCATGTTCTATCATGAGGACAAAAGTTGACTTTTTTTATAAGCTCAATTTAACACTATTTAAAAAGATAATTATTGGTTTTAAAATAGATAATTCATGGAATTTTTAGTTACATATATAAATATATTCCCAAAGTCATTCTGTCCTTCTAGATAGAAACACACACTCCATCAAATTATTTAAATATAAGTTTTTACCTTTTTACAATAAAATCTTGTGTTTACAATCAAGTATATTTTGTTTGTTTGCAGGTTTCATTGTAAATAATCATTCTTAAGACCGTAAGGTATTTTAACACATTTCGAGATTCAATAATATAATGTGCTTTATAAATCATAGTACCCCAAGCTTCTTTTTAAGGGAAAAGATGCTTTATCTCCAAAAGAGACTTACTTACACATACGGGTATTGAAATCTCAGTGTCAACTTATTATCTCTTGCTAGAGTAGAGTTCCTCATTTAAAGTACATGTCCTCTGCCTTCTTGTCTTATTCAGTCTGGGCATACTCTGAGTAGAGAATTACTCTATTTTGATCAATTTCCAATTACTTGAATGTCTTGCTTTTAACAGCTAAATAGTCTCCTGGGTATTCTGAGTCCTTTATCTTTAGAGACAACCTATTGCAAAGCTCAATGCCTCTGGTGATGATGTCTGAAAGGCTCAGTCTTATTTGTAGACAGTTTTAGGGGTCCCTGGCACTCCCAGAAGGAAAATTTCCAGAAGAGTGTCCAGACTTGATACACATGTGGACTTGGGTAACTCTAGGAGCAGAGGAAGAGGAGAAACCCAGCCACCTACACATTATTTTCTCCTGATGAGAAGGAGAGGCTATGTATAGTTTCAGAAGCTCATACTCAGATACGGCAGTGATGAATGAACGAACAATCATGAGGGCTTTATACACATAAATAAAAATACCACTTCTCCAATTTTATTTCATTATGTTTTGTGTGATTTTGTAATTTCTTCTGAGTAGTTAGGTGGCAAAATTCACTTTTTCACACATACCATTACTCCAGTTGGTTAGAGTGGATTTTTTACAGGTTTCGAAGTGTCTTAAATGATTCAGAATATCACGGTTTCTGGAACATCAAAAGGAAATTTCAAAATTTTGAATCATCTCTGTTATATCAATACAAAACTTTGCATATTTGATGCCATATTATTCACTATTTTATTAGTGGGAGTATAATACTCCTTCTGTTCCTGGAACAGGGAAACACCTATGGTAAATGAATGTGGACTTGAGATAAAAAGAGGGTACCGGACACTTTCATGACATCTTATAGGAAAGATTAAGAGATGTGGAAGTATGATGCAGAAGCTAAACAGTGATTCAGCAATGATTCCTAACTAAAACAACAACGTTTTTTGAACTGAAACAGTTTGGGACCATAGCCTACAATGTCAGTCTTAGCCAGTGGAAGAGAGGCAAGAAGAAAGAATCAAAAGAGAAGCTGCAGTGATTTACTCACACCTGTCCTCATCTTGTTTATCCATTTTGTCATTCATGTGTTCCATGTCAAGACAATACTAAATTGTAGAAAATAAAACCACAGATTCAGAATTTAAAATGAGACTTTTTCATTAATTATTTTTAAAAGTCTTATACAGGAAGAAATAAATGCTGCTTCTATTAATTACCTATTGTTGCATAACAATATTATCACAAACTTAGAAACTTAAAACAACACATGTTTATTATCTCAATTTCTGTGGGCACGGTTTGGCAAAATCCCCTGCTTCTGTGTCTCACAATGGTGCAGTGTGTCTGCCAGGGTCAATGGTGACAAGTTTTCATACTATAGTTTTCATACTATAGATGAAAACACCAAACACGGTCCATTTATCCATAGATTTTATAATATAGTGGAGGAATTTTACTCATAGATAGGTGATTTTAACATGATATGTTATTTAGGATGTGGAAGAGCTAGGATTTGGTGATTGATTGGATGTGTGGATAAGTTAAGGGAGCCAGCCAGTCTAGAAGGATACCTGGGTTTTGACTTAGGCAATTTTGTGCCATTCATTGATATTGAATATGCAAGAATAAAAACAACAATTTTCCCATAAATATACTCTCCTAGGATAAGATAATTACATTTTCGTAATATCCATATAGTCTTTTTTCCATTATACATTTACATACAAATAAATGTGTGCCAGAATCATAAATATCTCTACTAGATGAATATCTTGATTCCTCTTTCTCATCCTTAATTAACAATGTCATTCCCCTGACATGGCTGATTGAGCCAAGAGAAGCTATCCAACCCCAGAGGAACCAATCCATAAACTAATCTGAATTAATCAGATTCCCTTTTGAGAATTTGAACTACGATGCACAGAAACCTAATAAGTTGCTAGCTGAGGTAATGGTGGATCATTAGAGTAAAGGTCCATGAACTCCTGCAGCTGAGCTCCCTAGAGCTCTCCTGTTTTCCAGGCTTGCTGAAATCTAGTTATATTTTTCTTTAAATTTTAAAAATATACATTTTTTTTTAAAATCAATCTTTTTATCTTGGGCTAAGTTGAGTACGCTTTTATTGCCTGCAACCAATTTTTTTTTTTACCTGAAGAAGACTATTAATGGCTATTGAAAATTCAAGGAATAAATTTTAAATTCTACCCCAGTATTATGGGATGAGCTGTTTCTACTTGAATTTAAAAAAACATGAAAAACCATATTGATTAAGGGGCCGTGTTTGCTGTATCTTTTTTTTTTTGAGTAGTTTGTTTATTACTTCATGAATACCCTAATATTTTCATTAACAACATATATATTGTTATATATACATATATAAAATCTTGTTTTATTTATATATGTATATAAAATTTTATTTTATATACATATATATATAAAATCTTGGTTTTCCCATCATATTACAAAATCCTAAAGGAAGAATCTCCTTGAGGTTCTTTTGCAGTCTGAGAAAACCTAGAGTAGGGCTAGAGTAGGGGTTTAATTAATACCTGTCGGCTTTTGATGTTTTTTTACAAAAAAATTACTATGGTATATAATAGTTGTATATCTTTATAGGCTACATGTGATGTTTTGATACAGACATACAATGTGAATTAATCAAATCAGGATAATTGGGGTACCTACCACCTCAGGCATTTATAATTTCTTTTTGTTAGGAACATTCCAATTCCACATTTTTAGTTATTTTAAAGTATATCCTAACTTATTGCTGATTATAGTCACTTTGTTATGAAATAAAATATTGTTCATTCAATCTAACTATATTTTGGTCCCAATTTACTGTACATATTTTATTCCCCCTTCCTTACTACCCTTCCTTATCTCTGGTAACCATCACTCTACTCTCTGTCTCCATGAGATCAATTGCTTTAATATTCAGCTCTCATATATAAGTGAGAACATGTGATATTTGTCTTTTTGCACTTGGCTTCACTTAACATAATGTTCTCCAGTTGCATCCATGTTATTGCAAAAGGCAAGATTTCATTTTTGTGGCTATACAATATTCCATTATGTATATGTACCAAAATTTCGTTACTCATTCATCCATTGATGGACACTTAGGTTGATCCCAAATCTTGGCAATTGTGACTAGTGCTGAAATAAACATGGGAATGCAGATCTCATTTCGATATACTGATATCCTCTCCTTTGGATATATACCCAGCAGTGAGATTGCGGGGTCACATGGTAGTTCTATTTTCAGTTTTTTGAGGAACCGCCATACTGTTCTCCATAACTATGTTGCTCTAATTTACATTCTCACCCACAGTGTATGAGGGTTCCCCTTTCTGCACATTCTTGCCAGCATTCATCATCACTTGTCTTTTTGATAAAAGTCACTTTAACTAGGGTGAGATGATATCTCATTATAGTTTTGATTTGCATTTCTTTGATGACTAAGGTTATTGAGCATTTTTTCATATATCTGCTGGTCATTTCTATGTCTCCTTTTGAGAAATGTCTATTCAGATCCTTTGCCCATTTTTAATCAGATGATTTGATTTCTTCCTATTGTGTTATTGGAGCTCCTTATATATTCTAGTTATCAATCCCTTGTCAAATGGGTAGTTTGAAAACATTTTCTCCCATTCTGTAAGTTGTCTCTTTCTTTTGTTGATTGTTTCCTTTGCTGTGCAGAAGTTTTTTAGCTTGATATGATCTCATTTGTCCAAGTTTTCTTTGGTTTTCTCTGTTTTGGGGGTATTATTCAAGAAATCATTGCCAAGACCCGAAGTGTTTCCACAATATTTTCTTTTAGTAGTTTCATAGTTTAAGGTCTTCAATTTAAGTCTTTAATCCAGTTTGATTTGATTTTTGCATAGGATGAGAGATAAAGATATAGTTTCATCTGCTTGTGGATATTCAGTTTTCCGAGCACCATTTATTGAAGAGACTGTGCTTTCCCTGCTGTATGTTTTTGACACCTTTGACAAAGATAAATTCACTAGAGATATGTGGATTTATTTCTGGGTTCTCTATTCTGTTCCATTGGTCTATGTGTGTGTGTTTATGCCAATGTAATGATGCTTTAGTTACTACGGCTCTGTAGTACAATTTGAAATCAAGTAATGCGATTCCTCCAGTTTTGTTCTTTTTGCTCAGGATAGCTTTAGCTATTCTAGGTCTTTTGTGATTCCATATAAGTTTTAGGATTATTTTTTCTATTTCTGTGAAGAGTGTCATTGTTATTTTGATGGGTATTGCCTTATGTCTATAGATTGATTTGGGTAATATGGACATTTTAACAGTATTGATTCTTCCAATTCATAAGTATGGGACATCTTTCCATTTTTGGTGTCCTTTTCAACTTTTTTCATCAATTTTTATAGTTTTCATTATAGAGATCTTTCATTTCTTTGGTTAAGTTTATTGCTAGGTATTTTATTTTATTTGTAGCTATTGTAAAATGGATTACTTTCTTGGTTTTTTTCTTTGTTTTTTTTTTTTTTGGATTGTTTACTGTTGACATATAAAAATATCACTGATTTTTGTATGTTGATTTTTTTATCCTGCAGCTTTAGTGAATTTATTAGTTATAACAGTTTTTTTTTCTGGAGTCTTTAGGTTTATGTAGATATAAGATTATATTGTCTGCATACAAGGATAATTTGATTTCTTCCTTTCCAATTTGGATGTCCTTTATTTCCTTTTCTTGTCTAATTGCTCTACCTTGAACTTCCAGTACTATATTGAATAATGGTGGTGAAAATGGGCATCTTTGTCTTGTTCTAGATCTTAGAGGAAAGACTTTCAGTTTTTTCCCATTCAGTATGATACTAGCTGTGAGTCTGTCATATATGGCTTTTATCATGTTGAGGTAAGTTCCTTCTATGTCCCATGTTTTGAGGGCTTTTATCATGAAGAGATGTTGAATTTATTGAATGTTTTTTCAGCATCAATTGAAATGATTATAATTTTTTTTTGTCTTTCATTCTGTTGATATGATGTATCACATTGATTGATTTTCATATGCTGAACCTTCCTTGTATCCTTGGAACTTATTTTTTGTAGAGTCTAGCTACCAAGCACTATGCTAGGAGTGGGTCTATTACGGGAAATAAAATGCAAAACTTGACTTCAAGGAGTTTACAATCTACTGTAAATATATGCATACATTTATAATAAATTAAAAAATACAAAATGCAAATCAATATGTATATAACTGTGTTTAGAAATATTTTGTTAATTAATCTCTTGTGCCAAATCATTGACCCCATTTCCTCTGGGATTTTTATAAGGGAGTATGATGTCCCAGAACAAGCAATCTGCCCACCCTTAAAAGTGTGTTTTCTTGTTTTCTGCACTTATATTAACAATTAAGAAGTCATTCAAATTAAATATAATGTTTAAAAATATAAGCACTCATATAAGGTTTAAATCCATTGGTAATGGATTTCATTTCATAATTTAGCATTTAGTTACTTTCTCAGTAATGAAAGTGTTACTTTTACCAACGTAAATGTGCAGGAGAGGAAATATGAAAAAAATTATTTGGGAGTGTATGAAACTTGATAAGACATTTTTTGGTATACTACCTCATCAGGTAATTTTGTTCAGCTAAAGAGCAAAATAAAGAACTTTGATTGGCAGATTGAAGAATAAATGTGCCATATTAATAGAAAATAATTGCCCTAGAAAAATCATCTTTGGCATGCAAATATTATCAGAAATCAAAAACACCAGTAAATTCAGTTAAGTTTAAATGGAGAATATAGTACCAGAATCTCTCTAAATGTCATATTTTTCTCCCAGTTTTGCATTGCCTGAGGTCATTCTCACCACTATTTAAAATAGTTTGTTTTTGGATTATATTCAAATATTAAAATGTAGATACTAAATACATTAAAATTACTGTTTTTCCCATTATTCATGATATCAAGTGCTTTGAGAAGCTCTTAAGATCTCTGAATATGAAGTCAGATCCCTGGCAGTGTACTTCTGGGGCAGATGAACTTGTACTCCTCTTCTCTCCATCTGAACCACCTTCCAAAGAAGACGTTGACAACATGACTTATTTTAGCTCCACCCAATTCCTTCAGTTTTAACTGTTTCTTTCATATGAAACAAACTCTTCATATCAACCTTTTCTTCCTTAATTAGTTGAGTCATCTAAACTACACCTGCTAATCTGGCCCCCTTTGCCTAGCTTTATAAAGGATTAGCACCCCATATATTTTTTTCAATTTCACATAAAAGAGCTCCCAATTTTAAATATTTCTATTTGCTCATACATAATAAATCTGCCCCCAGGAAGTTTCTTTTTACAATGTCAGATATGAAAGAGTGTTTCTTGACTATTTTTTCAGTCAGTAAAATGGTGTTTATATGAAAACTAGAAACACATTGTTCAAACATTTAGAGTTAAAAAGGAATGATTTGAAAACTCTAGCCAAATGTCACCCATCCAAGGTATTCTACATATTCTTAGCTGCTAAAACGCTACACTGACCGAAAGGGTAAATTACTTTTAAAGAAGCAAAGGGAATTGTGAGTCCATGTTAAAAAAAATATTAATTTTCTAAGAAATTTCTTAGCTCTTAGTGCAATTCAGAACTTGAAAGCAGTGCTACATAAAATAACTTATTTTATTAGTATTTTTTTTCTTTTTACTGAATGCCAGGAATTGACATAACTTCATACTAAAAGAACTAACATACATAAAATCATCCTAAAAGCAGAAACAAATTATATTCCCAGGATCATTGCTCTTTTTCTAATCTTGCTCACATGAGCTTGCATACTTAGATTTGCCTCTTCTTCTTCCCAAGAAATAGAAATTGGTATAAAAGCATGTGTTTTTCTGTGTTTCCAAATAATTTTCACTGTTTATAATAATTTATGCAAGCATTGTATGATTCTTCTCCAAATCCTGAGTTCATAAAGAAACATTACACTCCAATTAATTACCAAAGCCATATGCAGTACATAAATATACTCCCTGATTGCCAGATTAGCTTGTCTTTTGGTTGCTTGAAAATACCTGCCCTTAGTTTTAGGCTTAAAACCAAGATAGAGAAAAATAAAGACCATAATTTCCATTCTGTCTTATGTTCCTACTGACTTTCGTGCTCTCTTTTTATAGTTGACTCTTTTTCCTTAATTAGTTGAATCATCTAAACTACACCTGCTATCCTGCTGTGATCAACTTTCGATTAGATACACATTTTGCTTATTTAATATACTCTACATTCTGATTCCTGTTGTTTGTCTCTTTACCTTAATCCAATGTCAGTCTTTCTCTTCCTCTAATGTGCACGTTCCCTTCCCTTTTCAGGTCACAATTATGAATATGTGCAATTCATTCCGAGTGCAGAGACTGTGTTGGTGTACTTTTAAGCACTGTACTAGGGATTATAAATGAATTTGGAAATTATTTAAATTGCTTCCGTTCATTGGTTATTTCCTAATGTATAGCATGGGAGAGACAGGGAAGATCAGCTTCAAAAACTGGTGAAGCTTTAGGACATATTCCATCCACAGAATTGTTTGTGTGTGTTATATCTTTTGTCTTAATGCTAAATTTTCTTTCCTTAAAATAGGGAACTTTTTTCTTCAGGTCACCATAGGACCCGATATACTCTATTCTCTTATATCAAGTTCAGTGCACATATTTATAGCCTCCCTGGCCCCTGTAGGCATCTAAGTTTGCAACTCCTAAGCTAGAAGAGAGCTAAGGTTCCGTAGAACTGCAGGAAGCTAATAAACTAAAGGATTTCTATTTTACGGTATATTCAATTTCATCACTGATTTGTTATTAAACAATAGACTATGAAACCGAGATATTAGGACATTAAATGTGGACAAACAATATAGGTCTCATTAGCCTACAAGGGGAGCAATGAATGATCTCATTTAATTTGTGGAAAGTTGGATAGCAGAAACTCTGCAAATGAAATTAAGTGTTACGCCTCATTGAATGAGCTTAGAGCTCTCCAAGGGGAGATCTGAGTTCTAGTATACAGCAAATTACAGTCAATGCCTTTAATTTAGCTGTAATTTTGAAATGGTTAGTTGGCAAAAGATATTGAAAAGGAGGATGTAAATGATCTAACCCTGCAGGAAGCTGAGAAGTGTCCATGTCAATATAGCTCTCAAGGATTCAAACTGAAATAAAAATATGCTAGATTTTTATTTTTACTTTCCATTGACTTTCCAATTCCTGTCCCCCATATCTCCTTCAAAGAACCTAGATTTATATTTTGGTGAGATTCTTAATCAGACTTTTCCTCTCAAAATTTTCAATGATCCATTTTTAAAACTACTTTAATCATTATTTGACATTTTCTGCTCTACCATCGCTTTGGCACATATGCTGATTTCTGTGAATCAGAAATTTTGGGACATACTGAAGTACATGTCAATTTCACTCAGCTTATTTTAAAAATTTGTCTAAAAAACATATGCAAGTGAAGGACAGGTCGTGAGGTAGAGATTGCCAATGGGGCAAAGTAAAGCTGGCAGATGGCTCTCCTAGTGAAAACTGCAGCAACCTCACACTCTCTTCAGCTTAATCACCCTCTGTCTACTGCAACCATTATAGAGCGACTTTATTTTATATAGACTTTTTCTGTGAAAGTTATTTTGAAATTTCCTCAAATATTTTGTTAATCTAATAATTTAAGACATGATAATAATTTAAATACTATAGCAACAGAAATTTTCTCTCATTTCTCTAAAAGATAGTCATGAGTGTATTTTTAAACATAAAAGCTGACCCTGAGTAAAATATTTTCCCCATTTTTTTTATGAATTGAAAAATCCTAAAGGAGTGTGATTATTAAAACAACAAGACCATTGGGGTGCTTTCATATCCACAGAGAAAGAATTGTTGGAAATGGTATGAATATATACCTTTAATGACATTCTTTATATTAACAGAGGATTTTACTACTCTTACATATATTTAGAATAGCTTTAGAATCATGCATCAACTGCCCACATTAGGATGTCAACGCTCCATATATTGTGCATGGGTGACACTTGACTAATGTCTCAGTGAGCTTACATACGTGTGTATAAATATGTGTGTATGTATGTATGTGTTTGTGTGTGTACACGTACATATATACGTATGTACATATCAGAATCAATCAGCTCTTTATATTCAACAGTTCAACCGAGTTTGTCTTTGTTGCTATTTAATGATTCATTTACTATGGCCAAAGTTGTATAAGATTCAATTTTGGAATCTTTTTCTACACTAAAGGAAACAGAAGTCATCTCAACACACACACACACACACACACACACACACACACTCAAACAATTGTTGCACTTCTATTCATTCTGAAAGAGTATAAATTACAACCACTCAGAAATTAATTACTTATAAAGTTTAGATTTATTATAATAACAGCCAATATTTGTTAGCCTCAATGTCTCTTTGATACTAAGTGTAGAAAACAGCTATGTTTGCAACATGCATGTAGACAGTGAATAGTTAGAATTGGCCAGTAATTTGTACACACTTTTTCTAACCATCACATTATCCTTTTAAAGTAAATATTATTATCCCTGTTTTACAAATAAGGAAATTGAAGCCTAAGGAATTTAAGGAACTTAAGTAAAAATCACAAAGTGCCAAATATGAGAATTACTCTCTTTAACATGATTTGATGAGGTAATAGTGTAAAAAGAAATTTTGTGGGGCAAAATCTTTCCTAAACACATCACCCTCACAGATAGGTTAGAATCCTTTATTATTCACCCTCTTAGAACTCTGTAATTCTTCAATGGCTCATCTCAATTATAATTAAATAATTACTTTTTATTGTCTCTTTCTCTTTCTAGATTATAAATTTCATGAGAGCAGAATTGTGTACATCTTGCTGCTGCAGCATTCCAACTGTTAGAATGGTGCTTGGCATACAGTAAGTACTCAATATATTTGTTAAAGAAATAATTGAATGATTATGCAGCGAGTCCCCTAATAGGTGGGTGGATTTCCCAGGATGTGAGATGATTCTCACAATTAGATAGTGCTGGGTCACAACTGGGGAAATGATAGTTTTGATTAAATGATGTGCTGTGATAGCAATTAATCCTCAGTTTATGATTGGACTGCTTAGTTTTCACTAACATTTCATCTGAATTTCTTGGGGAATGAAGGCAGTTGTTATCAACTGCTTAGCATTTGCAGAACAGAGATATATGTCTTATATCAGCATATTGTCACAGGAAAGAGTATCTTTATGTCTTTCAAGCATGAGTAACCAAATGCTATGTGACATTATGATAATATAATTATATTAGGTAAAAATTATATTTTTGGTGTGCCTGAAATTGTGCTAAAAAATTCTCATTTAATCTTCACAATAAGTGCTGTAATATTATGATATGCACTATTACTGCATCACATTTGAAGATAAAGACACTAAAGCTTAGAGAGGATATGAACAAGATGGTAAATGTTAAACTGTTCTTTAAACCTGGGTAGCCTGTCTCTAGAAAAGGGCTCTCAGCTGCTACATCGTACCATTATTAAATAACATGAATTTCAATAGTGTGTTATATTCTACAAATTATTTCTCACTGGTAATGTCTTAAGGAATGGGCTGCGTCAAAATGAGTGAATTCATAAAAAATAATAATAAAGTAAGGATATTATAAACTTTCTCCCTTGTCTTACAGGAAGAGACCAGACATGCTGATATATTCTGACTGCCTCTTTCCAAAAAGGTGATGTGAATTATTGTGATGGATAACTTACATAATTTACGTTGTTTGACCTCTAAAAAATCAGATTTTAAGCTTGACATCTTACTGATATACAATAAGGAATTAAATTGAGATAGTATGCTACAGAAAAAAAATCTATATTTTATTAAATTTATCTTTCTTTTGAACTTTTTCTTGAATAGTAGATTCCCTTTCTCCATAGAACTCTAAAGTTAGTGACAATATGTTGAGCTAGAGATTTGAGTAGGGCAGTGGACTATAGGTATCCTTTTCTTTCACTTGATAGAATCATCATAGGGTAGAACAATGTATACCAATGACATTCAAAAGGTAGTAAAAGCAAAGTGTTAGATCTAATTCTCAAGTGATGAGAAAAAATGATGATTTCTTCTCTGTGCTATTCAATCCCTAGCTGATAAAGCCAGAACCTGGAAAAAAATGATAGCATTTTTTGTACCATAAATACCTCAGGGAGTGGTATATAATCTGGAAAAGGTAGTGAATATAAGAAAAGAACAAGGAGAGGGAGGGAAGAGGGAGAAAGGAATAACACTCTTTGAATTATTTTATATATTTATTGAAATATAATTGACATACAATAAGCTGTACATATCTAGAGTAAACAATTTGATAAATTTTGACACAGTACATGCCCATGAAATCATCACAACAATCAAGATAATGGACATATCCATCACCAGCAAAAACATTCTTCATCTCCATCATAACCCTTCCTTCTATTTTGTCTGGTATCTTTTACTCAGCATAATGACTTTGG
>CAUYSK010120880.1:0-19206 GCA_963575035.1 Avahi laniger | reverse complement strand
GGGGTCTCACTCTTGCTCAGACTGGTCTTGAACTCCTGACCTTGAGCAATCCTCCCGCCTAGGCCTCCCAGAGGGCTAGGATTACAGATGTGAGCCACCACGCCCAGCCATAATTTGTTTTTTTTGTTTTTTTTTTTTTTTTAGACAGAGTCTCGCTCTGTTGCCCGGGCTAGAGTGCCGTGGCATCAGCCTATCTCACAGCAGCCTCAGACCCCTGAGCTCAAGCGATCCTCCTGCCTCAGCCTCCTGAGTAGCTGGGACTACAGGCATACGCCGCCATGCCTGGCTAATTTTTTCTATATATTTTTAGCTGTCCAATTAATTTCTTTCTATTTTTGGTAGAGACGGGGTCTCGCTTTTGCTCAGGCTGGTCTCGAACTCCTGAGCTCAAACGATCCACCCGCCTCAGCCTCCCAGAGTGCTAGGATTACAGGCGTGAGCCACCACGCCCGGCCCATAATTTGCTTTTAATATATTGTTTATAATGTATTTTTCGTGCCCTATGCTATTACTTTACAAATGTGGGATAACACCATAAGTACTTTCTTGTAACTTGCTATTTAAAAAAAAACCCCTTTAAAATATCTTGGATGTCATTCCATGTCAGAACATATTTCTATTATTTATTTTCATATTTCTTAATATACTATAATTTTTCCCTTATTGGTAAATATTTTTGGTTTGTGTATAGTTTTTTGTTTTTGAGACAGAATCACGCTCTGTCACCCAGGCTAGAATACAGGGGCGTCATTATAGCTCACTGCAACCTCCAGCTCCTGGGCTCAAGCGATCCTCCTACCTCAGCCTCCCGAGTAGCTTGAACTACATGCATGCATCACCATACCTGGCTAAGTTTTTCTGCTTTTAGTAGAGATGGGATCTTGCTCTTGCTCAGGGTGGTCTCGAACTCTTGACCTCAGTGATCTTCCTGCCTTGGCCTCCCAGAGTGCTAGGATTACAGGCATGAGACACTGCACATAGCATAGTTTTAGAGTTTTACAAACAGTGCTGCAGTTAGCATCCTTGTACATATGTCTTTGTATACTTGAGCTAGTGTTTCCATTCCAGAAAATGTCTTATTATTTTTTTTCCTGCAGATGTTATGGAAGCAAGTTCACAATTACCCAATGTTTAACCTCCTTATGGAAATTGACTCTTATATGTTTGCATGTGTAAATCAAACGGCTGTATATGAGGAGCTCGAAGATGAAACACGAAGACTCTGTGATGTCAGACCTTTTCTTCCAGTTCTCAAATTAGTGACAAGAAGCTGTGACCCAGGAGAAAAATTAGACTCAAAAATCGGAGTCCTTATAGGAAAAGGTAATTTAAAAAATTCTTAGTATGAATTCTTAATATGCCTATTGTTTTATGTATAAACATGTATCAAGTATATTCTAAGGCATCGTTTTTCAAAGTGTGGCCCATGGACCAATGCTGGTCTGTAAATTCTTGCCAGTTTGGGATAAGGTAAGTATAGAAATCAAGAATGAATGTTTAGAAACTCCTCTAGCAATGTGATATTGCCACAGGATCCAAGGGCTTATGTCTTGGATGTCTTTTTCTTTTCTAATGATTTATTTTTATTTTATAGAAGTATTGGTCTTTGATAGATTGGAAAGAAAAAAGCTTTCCTTTACCTCAGATAGTTTGAGAGCCCCTTTACTAAGAAACATATCCTCAGTTTCTTATGAACTGCCTCTATAGTATGAACATATTTTATATACAACTCTTTATGCCAACCAAGACTCTAAGCTAATTGACGTTTTCATAAATAAATCATATTATTGACAAATTTTACTCTTCAAGTGAAATTTTCTTTAAGTGGAAGTTAAATTAGTAGAGAGTCAAATTATGTAATGTCCATAATTCTTGCAGTTAATTTTTGCAAATTAATTCCAGGGAAAATTGAAACAAAATCAAGAACATGGAGGAGTCTGTCTTTCTATAGAAATCTTAGGAGTTTCAGGGGCTTTAGAGAAGGTACTGACTTGAATTAGGAATTACAAGGGGACATTGAGGAGGGGACTTTGAAGATTAAATATAAAACCAGAAAATCCATAAAAAGACTTGGGGTCTGGATTGGTTACCTGTACTGATCAGATTCAGTTTTATAGGATAAAATAGTAGTGTTCCCTTTAAGATGCTGTTCTTTGATCTTGACATATAGTTCGGGCTAGCCCATGATTACGCCGTGGGACTATTCCCTTTGTGTACTTTAGAATAGAACCTGGTTGGTTTATTAAATGTGACATTTTGACATTTAAAAATGTTTGATTACTTAAGAGGATAGCTAGTTTATTTTTGACAATAATTTTTTCCCATTAAACAAGTTTATAATTATAAATCATACAAAATTTTTCATATGTATTAATGACCTCATCAGAAAGCATTCCTTGAGTTACAAAGATTTTTATGGAATTTTTTATCCATTAGAAAAAGTTTTTTTTTTTGTCGTGTATGTATGTTTAATATGTATGCATCCATTACTAAAAATTTTTCCTTTGTTTCATGCCCATAAAAAATTGAAGACTGTATGGAATAGTAGAAAGAGTAAAAAATCACTTATAGTTTTATCGTCTAAGCCAAGTATATCCACTGATAACATTTCGATGTGTTTCTTTCAGATACATTGTATATATTTCAAGAACTTTTCTTTGTTCATTTGTTTTTTATTTTATGGAGATAATGCGTAGTTTTTGTGTATTTTTATGCTGTTGGAAGGAAGCAGGCCAGAACTACATTGATTGTTTAGGAAAGCTAAACTATTTGATAATCCAAAAAGTACCACAGAGTGAGCCAAGTTTCTTTAGGGCATTGGTATCTCTTTGAGATTTACCACTTTTCCAAAACTTCAATTATTACTGTTTCTTCTGGTCTTGATCTCCAAGACATGATTCATTAGCCTCCGTTACCTCTACCTACCTATGCTTGCCAGATTTAGCAAATGAAAATAAAGGAGAACCAAATATTACAAAGGATATGCTATATTTATGTTTTTAAAATATTCTTTGTTTATTTAAAATTCAAATTTAATTGAGCATGCTGTTTTTAAAATACCTTTACCTTGCCACAGCACAGGGGTCTGATATATGTTAGAGTTGAATTTTTCTTTCTGTAAATAATGTATCATATATCATGCAATATCATAAGGCTTATTGTATAAAATTTTAAAATGTAATCTGCCCTACAATTTGAATGGTCAAGATAAAAGGAATGTTTTATTGCATAAATTAAGCAGTTTATATGTTCTTAACTGTTTATAAATTATACTTTTCAGCATGTCTAGAAAAGCTGACATTATGATCATATGCACAAACTTAAATATTAGCATTTATTTAGGAAGTTGAGTATTTTTGAATAAAATTTCACTTTTTTAAAAAAAATTAATTAATTAATTGTTTATTTTTTTTGAGACAGAGCCTGGCTCTGTTGCCCGGGCTAGAGTGCCATAGTGTCAGCCTAGCTCACAGCAACCTCAAATTCCTGGGCTCAAGCGATCCTCCTGCCTCAGGCTCCCGAGTAGCTGGGACTACAGGCATGCGCCACCATGCACGGCTAATTTTCTCTCTCTCTCTCTATATATATGTATATATTTTTTTTTAGTTGTCCAGATCATTTCTTTTTTTTTTTTTTTTAAGCCGGTCAGATTTAGCAGTGGGGGGTTGAATACCCAGATCATTTCTTTCTGTTTTTTAGTAGAGTCGGGGTCTTGCTCTTATTCAGGCTGGTCTCGAGCTCCTGACCTTGAGCGATCCACCCCCCTCAGCCTCCCAGAGTGCTAGGATTACAGCCGTGAGCCACCGCACCCAGCTAAAATTTCATTTTTAATACTTAACAAGTCAAGTTAATTTTTGCAGTTGTTGATTTATCTGTGATGACTGCTACAACCAGGGCTTTGTGAGGTCATGCCTTCTGGGAAAACAATAAACAATTATTTCAGTTTAACTTTAGGAACTAGGTTGCTACCTCCTCTCTTCAAAGAAAACAGTAGAACCTTTACAGACATAACTGCTCTGACCAGGCTAAAAATACCTTTTCCTGAAAGATGATGTGCCTGATCATTTTATTTTCTATGTTTATTCCAAATAATTATTTATATAGCTGAGATTTGGGTTCTGGTTATTCTCTATAGTGAAGGTACATGCCACCCCTGCATTAGTTTCTTCAAACAGTAAGTAAAATAATTTCAATCAGGATTTTGTCAGCATCCTGAGAAAAATGTTTGAAAACTCCCTTATTTCCCCTGACTTATCGAAACCTGTGACATATCTTAAATTAGGGACGTATATAGTTTGTAGGATTTTAACAGTATCTTTGGTATGAATACATTGTCTATTCAATACTTTTTAAATATAAAAATTATATTTGACTATAAAGTATGTAGTAGTCTTATGTTAATGAAAATTTAAGCTTTGCTATCATCCTCTTACAAGAAGGCAGTAGGAAATTAACTACTTTTAAAATTAAATTACTTAGCCTAAAGGTTTTTTTTTTTTTTTTTGATTAGCCTTTTTTAAATTTATGACAAAGTTTCTATTTTTAAGAGGACTTTGTGACCGGGCACGGTGGCTCACGCCTGTAATCCTAGCACTTTGGAGGCTGAGGCGGGAGGATTGATCAAGGTCAGGAGTTCGGGACCAGCCTGAGCAATACCGAAACCCCTGTCTCTACTAAAAATAGAAAGAAATTATCTGGACAACTAAAAATATATATAGAAAAAATTAGCTGGGCATGGTGGTGCATGCCTATAGTCCCAGCTACTCGGGAGGCTGAGACAGAAGGATCACTTGAGCCCAGGAGTTTGAGCTGTGAGCTAGGCTGACATCACGGCACTCTAGCCTGGGCAACAGAGCCAGACTCTGTCTCAAAAGAAAAAAAAAGAGGACTTTGCAGTGGTTCCCAAATTCAGGCTGCATAAGTTTCTTAAAACGAAGATTCTCAGAGATTAGGATTCAGTGAGTCAGGGATGAATTAAGGAAATCTGTATTTTTCAGGTGATTCCAACAGTTATATGAACAGTCCCTTATTTGTAATATATTGAAAAATATTACCAGAACAGTAGTGATTGCAATTCAGCAGTAATTATGTTGAATGTTTATAGTTGAAATTGTATGTAACAGTGACCTTAGGTGATGTGTTCCTTGCTTGGAGCTAACAGTCTGGTGGGAAATATGGTAAACATATAGTGCAATGCATGAACTGCTATGCTAAGTCAAGGAAGTTCACCTTCAAATACTGTATGATCTTACTTACATGTGGAAACTAAAATAGTCAAACTCAAAGAAGTAGGGAGTATAATCGTGGTTGCCAGAGACAGAGCAAGGGATGAGGGTGTGACAGTGGACTGGGAAAGGAGAGAAATTGGTCAGTGGATACAAAGTTTCAATTAGGAGTAAGTTCTCATGTTCTATTGCATAACAAGGTGACTATAGTTAATATTGTATATTTCAAAATAGCTAAAAGAGAGGATTTTTATATGTTCTCACTACAAAGAAATAGTAAATATTAGAGGTGATGTATATGCTAATTAGCTTTATTTGATCATTCCACCATATATACATGTATTGAAGCATCACATTGTACCCCTTAAATATATCCAATTATTATTTGTTGATTAAACAGAAAATAAAACTGAAGATCACCTTATATCAGCCTTTGTGAGTCAGGGATGGCCTCTCAGAGGATATACGGCTAAACTGAGCCTTCATTGCTGATGAGGAGTTTGGCAAGTGAAGGAAGTTGGAGAAAGGAAAAGGAAAAAGGAATGGATGTGTGAAGAATGGCCTATTCAAAGAATAAAAGAAATTGATTATGGTTAGTTTAAGGGACAGGTGGAAAAATAGGGAAGACCGGAGAGACAGCCGGCTTCAGAGCATGCAGAACTACCCAGGCCTTGTAAAAAGTAGAGAATTACTTTGAAGTACGAAGCTATTGAAAGAATTTAAGTAAGGGAGTAACATGATAATGTTTAATGCAATACTGTCAACCTTAAATAACACCAGGGGACCCATACAAAGTGCCACTTGTGATGCTGGAAGTGCTTCTAAGAAGCAGAGAAAAATCATGGCGTTACAAGGAAAAGTTGAATTGCCATTTGGTGTAGTGGCATGCATCTGTAGTCCCAGCTACTGAGGGGGCTGAGGCATGAGGATGTCTTGAGCCCAAGAGTCTGAAGTACTAGTATGCCATGACTGTGCTTGTGAATAGAGACTGCACTCCAGCCTGGACTGCATAGCCAGACCCCATCTCTTAAAAAAAAATGAAGTTGGATTGCTTGATATGTACTGTAGCATGAGATCTACAGCTATGGTTGCCCACCATTTCAATTTCATTTTAAATGAATCCAGGATAAGGATCATTGTAAAAAAAGAAAAGGAAATTTATGAAGCTGTTGCTGCAGCTGTGCCAGCAGGTGTGAAAACTTTGCATTTTTTTTTAGTGAAATACCTTTTTTTTTTTTTTTTTGGAGACAGAGTCTCACGTTGTTGCCCTGGCTAGAGTGAGTGCCGTGGCGTCAGCCTAGCTCACAGCAACCTCAGACTCCTGGGCTCAAGCGATCCTACTGCCTCAGCCTCCCAAGTAGCTGGGACTACAGGCATGAGCCACCAAGCCCAGCTAATTTTTTTTCTATATATTTTTAACTGTCCAATTAATTTCTTTCTATTTTTGATAGAGACGGGGTCTCGCTCTTGCTCAGGCTGGTCTCGAACTCCTGACCTCAAACAATCCGCCCGCCTCGGCCTCCCAGAGAGCTAGGATTACAGGCGTGAGCCACCGCGCCCGGCCTGAAGGTCAGATTCTTAACCATATCTGAATAGGGTGAGCACAGCAGTTTGCAAGTGTTTTGTTTTTATTTTCAGTTTGGTTTGCATATTTTCTTGTCTTCAGTACAAAAAGTTTCTCTCATACACAAACTTAAATTGAAATTATATAACCTGTTAATGCTTCATTTAGTTTATGGGTTCAATGTCTGTGCAGTTGCTTGAATGTTGGCTTGTCCTCATTTTTTTGTTGTTGTTGTTGTTTTTTTTCCCCTTCCGTCAGGGTTGTGTCTCTTGCTTGTCACTAAGGATTGCATCTGTCTAACTTTCTTTCTGTTCAGCAATGATCACTTCTGTTCTGAGCTGTAGCCTAAAGCCAGAGTCTGATTCTTAGAGCAAGTAGTTAGCTTTGTCACGTCTTAATCAGCTCAAAGGTGTGTGGCCTCGTGTTTGCCAATGAGGGTGCAGAGTGGAAAGAGAATGCACTTGCCCTTGGGAGCACTCTCTGGCTCTTTTGAAGAACAGGCAAAACTGAAGTTTCTTTGAAATCACGTGGCTCTTCTGTAGTGCTCACAGTGTTAAGGAAAATATTATGCAGGCGATAACATAGACAGGGCATTTTTCAAATTTTCATGGTTTTGAAAGTTATATCAACATCTTTAAACAATGGGATGAATTTCTAATTTCATTCTAACTGATCACTTATTGTTATTTTCATAGTCCCACCCCCCCATCCCTGCCTGTGATTAGGCAAAAGTCAGAACATTCTAGAGAAACCCATGTTCTCTTAGGGATGAAAACACAAAATAAAATTAAAACAAATACACTGCATTCAAAATTTTTAGCTTCCTAGTTTACTTATTAAAATAAAAACACCTCAAAACATAAAACAAACAAAAAACCCCAATGTAGTTATACTTCTAAAATTTTCTATGCTTATGCACAGAATATTAAAGACGGATCTAGTTTTGATGTAATATCATATTTGTCAATACGCCTGGATAAATTCTATGCCAAACAATAGCACATTTGAGTTACTGGGCGTGCTGGCACTTCTCCTGTTAGACTTGGATGATTCTACATAGACGCTATAGAGCCGCACACGAGGCTGTGATCTACATCTGCGTCACAGTATCTCTTTCATCTGCACATCCTCCAAATGTTCAGATTTTTACGTTATTCTCGTTGTCTGCTTGCACCAAATGCCTTCATGTACATACAAGTGCTTAATCAATGCTTCAGCATGCGAATGATTTATGGTGTTGTGGTCATTCTTTTTTTTTTTTTTTTTAAGGCCTTAATGACCACTAGGAGGTAAAACTAAATCAATAAGTACTTAGCATCTGTGGAAACAGAAGGTATTTGTCTGCTAATCAGGGTAGTGTTGAGGTGTTTTATATTTCAGTAAACTACATGATAACAAAGGTTACTGCTACTTTGGGTTGATTTATGTTATGTCAAAGAAATGCTAATTCTAGAATGTCTCTTTGCTATCCTGAAGGCCATTGTCTATAAAGTATGAAAAGTTTAATAACAGGTTTTATTTCCTTCTTTCTTCTGTAAGAATTCATTTTAGATTTGTTCTGTGATTGCTGTAGATCACATACGATCAGTAGTAGTGATAGCTCTTTCTACTGTGTCAGCTGTCTCTGCAAACATCCTATTATAGCAAAGCAGTCAAGAGTTCAACTAGGTAGAACATCAATCCAACAAGAAACTGGCATAGTGTTAAAGGTGAGGGCCACTCTTGAGTTAACTGGTTTTCATACAACAAGATGTTTAGATACATAAAAATTTTGATAGCAATCTCTTCTTATTATCTCCATGATATGATATAGAAGTATTTTTCCAGGTGATTAAGATCTCTTCTAGTTTATAAAATATTTTGTGCTTGTCAATTAGAATTTCATACATCCACATGCCATTGGAAGACATAAAGTATAAAGAGTTTTATTTTTAAAAGTTATTATTTCTTTCATATATACTTATTTGTTTTCTATGATTATTTATAAATGCAAGGTACAACTGTGTATAATTATACCTATAATTGACCAATTATGGGTCAATTTGCCAACCTTAAGTGGTATTACATTTTTAAATTTACAAGACAAAGTATTATATTTTAAAAAGTATTTGCTTCTTAAATTTAGATAACTTATATGACTATTTAAAATACTATATTGATAATATATGTTTATTTAACCAAAACAGTTATCAATTTGTGAAAGTTATAAATCAAGATCATTTTAGAAGAAAATATATTTCATAGCCTCTGAAGATTTAAAAAAAAAATGGTGGGTCTGGAATAGTATTTGGATATTTACTGGAATCAAATCAGACGTAGTAAATATGACAAAATGAAAATATAAATGTGCTTATTTTATTTAGATATATTTATTTTTGTGTGCGTGGATACGCACACACATAAACCAATCAGAAATAATTAGTAAACATTTTTACAGGATTGGCAATATGTCTATATATTTCTATTTTTTCTCTCTATCTAACCAAATGAGAACCATACAGTGGATCTGAATGCTTTTCCAGTATATAATTTTCTTTTAAAGTCTTTCAAGAAGAGAAACAGGATATATTTATTTTATAGAACAGGCGCCTCTTTTAGAAGGATGGATTAAGTGGTTCTGTGAACCTAACATTCAGCAAGGTAGTTATTTCTTCTCCTTAATTTACATGTGAGCTTCAGATATCACAAAACAGGTGTAATTGTCATTATCACTAGTCTTATTAGAGGCATATAGTTGTCTTTTATTGCCTAGAAATATGTATAGTTATGGTAAAGTTATATCAATTCCTTTTGTGAAGATCATCAATCTTATGGAAAACACAATAGCTGTGTCATCTGCATTTTTAAGAGGTAATGATTTCAAAGGCCTACTTTCCCTATAAACATTATGGTATTTTAGTTATCATCCATTGTTATCAACAAGATGAATCAGAATCTTTTATTTTCTTGGAAATTCTACTGAGAATAAAAGTATTTTCATGTTAAAAAGCTAAATGTATTCTCAGTTTCCTTACCTTGGGAGCATGAACAGAGAAAAATAATAGATCAAAAAACAAATAAACCTTGTGTTTTGCTTTCCCTCACTATGTTTTTATTATCTATATCATAAAATACCAGTAAACAGTTTAGTAAATACCATGAACAATATATGAAAATCTCAGCCCACATACAGATAGAAAGCTGATTTGAAGAGCAGATAAAGTTTTCACCTATAAATAATTTAAAAATTGACTTACGGAGATAGAAGGAAGAATAATACAAAACCAAATTCTCACTGAGTTTACATTAATAAAGGTTGAAGGTGAGAATTAGAATATTATTAATTGTCATTGGAACTTATTTATGCAAATGATTTTGTCATAGTTATTTTATTCTTATTGCATTATCTACTACTAAAATAAATGTTTTGTTATTCAATTTTTATTTACTTTTCCTCATTTATAAGTGATTGGAGAAAAATTAAAAGAGATAAAGATAATTTTAAATAAAATAGAGCATCAGACTATTATGTCTAGAGTATGACAATCAAAAGCAATTTGTTATTTTTTAAAAATTTTTTTAGGCCCTCTGTAAGTAAGTTTTGGATTCTTACTGTCTCACACATACTTTTAGCTAAAATGATGATATGGCACATAATCTATTTTGAGGTGTTATTAGAAATGAAAATACATATATAGCATAATGCAATTACATTTCAACTTGGAATGCTTACTAATAGTAAGTCATTAGATAAATCATTATTGTTAGAATTTTTATGAAAGGTGCTCTCAGTCAAAAGAAGGGCAACAAGAAAGATTCTGGTTTAAAATTCACTTGTGGAATTTTAAGGAGAGCGATTTACATTACATGTGCTAAACAGTTTATATAATAAATAGAAATAATAACACTTGATTTATTCCACAAAGTTGCCATAAGAATTAGAATAAAGCAGGTGAGCTTTTCTTATATAATAAAATCATGAGTGTGTATGTATATATGTAGAAAAGTATACCTGAATTTCATAAATTTACCATTTATTGATCAAAGTAATGTTCCTAACCAATTAACTAAGATGTAACTGAACAAAAGGAAATAATCAATGTGATAATTCACAATTATATGAATAATAGTATAAAAAATAAGACTTAGTTTTTAATATATCTATTTAAGGTGATCTTTTATTTCGTAAAAATAAAAGAATTGTGTGTACTCATAGTTTCATTAGGTATTGAAAAAACATTTTACCTTTAAAATAGTTGATAATTTATGTTCATTATTGCCTGCAAATATTAAGTAAATTACTAGAATGAGCTTCCTTAATAGAAAAAAGCTGAGGCTCAGAAGTAATAAATCACTGCAAGCTTTGGAGTATTGTCTTTAGTTTAACCTAAGATTCTCTTGAGAGATTGGTTTATTCCCCTAAAGCTGAGGTTGCTTTTAAGGTTAGACATTTGCTGTGGGTGATAGATCCATGGCTGCAATTTAGTGGGGCAGCTCTCACTCACCCTGCTGAGAATGTGACTCTTTATCGATCAGATGACCTTTGTCAAAATGACTTGAGGACTATGGCTTTTTAGCTGTAAGAAGTTGTCCTGTTTGTGCCACTGAGTAGACAAATGAGCAGATCTCCAGCTAAGTGTCTTGTCCAGTTGGCTTCTTCCAGAGAGATCTTCTTCCAGAAAACTTGGTGAGGTGGAAAGGTGGGTGACACGAGGAGGGAGGGGCCAAGATATGAGATCACGCACTGTATTCCAATGGCTGGGAGAAACCATTTCATACCTCCACAGGGCTCAGTTACTTTTCTGCAAAATCTAAGTCTGGACTAACATGTTACCATGTGCCTTTTGGCTTTAAGAGTTCAGATTGCAGTTAAAAAAATTTTCTGAGAGTATAAAATAATCCATTTAAAAAGTGACCTACGTTAGATGTTCAAAGTTACAAGAGTTATTCTTAGCAGTAATAGTTGAGTGCCCCTACTTGAGACACAGTGGGCTATTTTAAAATGCTCTCTACCCCTTGATTCATCATTATTCACCTCACCTCTATAGTTTTAGGGTCAAAGATAAAGTTTAAAGCTATTATTTTCCCCTAACCTGAGAGAAAATATGCCATATTCTCATTAAATATGAACTAAATGGTTATAAAGTAAAAGGTTGGAATGTCATCGTTCAAGGACAAATCCTCTACTTCTGTTTTCCTCTGAAAGTTAGAGCTGTCATATTTGTCACAAACAGCCTTTGTTTTATATGCTTAATGTTATTTTCATTAAACTACATTATCTGTCACATTGTTTTTTCTTTCAATATATTGTTACCTCACTTAAGAACAGATAAATAAAAATAATTTAGAAAAATTCTATATATGTTTACATGCTAATCAGTGCAAAATTATCCAAGAAGTAAACAAAGATGAAAAAATGATAGGACTTTTTTCTTTTCATAGTGTTTTAATATTAGAAGTATGTGATGTTATATCAAATATATACCTAATATTAATGCTGTAGTTCTATGCAAAATAAGGTAGCAGGCAAAGAATCTGGATAAAAGCTCACCACAATAAATAAGTCAACATTTGTTTTTTGTTTGTTTTTCGTTTTTGTAGTAAACTTTATTTTTTATTTATTTATTTTTTTTTTCATTTCAGAAAAATTAGAGGAATACAAACATTTTGGTTACATAAATTGCTTTTGACCTTTTGGGTCAAAGTTATAAGTGTGCCCATCCCAGATAGTGTGCACCGTTCCCGTTAGGTGTGACTTCACCCATCCCCTCCTGCCCCCCTCCCACCTGCTTGATTTCTGATGAATGTCATTTCCATATGTGCACATAAGTATTGATAAGTCAATATTTAAATGGTTCCTTATAATGCAAATAATAATCCACAAAACCACAATATATATTATGTTGAGTGTCATCTTACACTCGTAAGTATAGATTATTCACAAAGATATACCTCAAAAGTATGGCCATAGCTAGTGAAACTCTACCTTCCCTCAGCAGCAAAATTCATCTCGGTTTTACTTCAACCAGATGGAAAATTTTATCATTGTCCCAAGAATAAAAGAATTATTTGATATTCATCTAATTGTGTCCATGTTGTTTTTTTCAAATGTGGATACATATCTTTATTTGAACAACTGAAAATTTATGGTGTTTCTTGTTTTTTTTGAAGAGCCTAAGGAAAGCACATTCTAAAACTGCTCTCAACAATATATATTATCCTTTTATCTTGCTAATTCTTTAATAATTACCTTTGAACATTTAAAAAACTATTATCTTTCCTTTTGTATAAGTGTCAGGATTAAAGATGAGAGAAGTTTTTCAGCTTTGTCATTGTCATTGTGGTTTTACTTGTATCTCTATAACTTATTATATGTTTATTTTCAGTTGTGAAGATTTTACATGGAAAACAGTAAAAACACAGATGACACATATGTAATCAAGAACATTTTATTAAAATTAAAATATGACATTGTTTATCCCTTTGGTAAATCATTACACCACTTGTGTGAAATGAAGCAAACAAAATAAAGTCAGTTTTTAATGAGGGTATTATGCTTTTGGTAGGAGTTATCAGAAAGAGATGCCAAGTGACAACACTTGAGTAGATGTGGACTCCGGAGCAAAAAAATTTTCCCTTAATAATGACTAAATTATTGTTAAAAGTTTTTAAAAGTTACAGATAGTAACTGTGATAAAGATATATTGACAATTCTACTATTATTTGACTATTGTGGGATGAACATATTCCAAGAAGATCAAAAGGAGGATGTCATATATATATTTATTGGAACCTTGGCTTCCTAAGATATTTAGCTCATAAGCTCAAATATGCTGACAAGAATTAATTTTGACCTAGGAATATATTTTTTTAAAAAATACTCTTATTCATTCTCAGATACAACATGCTGGATGCAAAAAATACAATAATGAATAATACAATGCTTCTCACCACAAAGAAATAATAAATGTATGAGGTCATGGGCACACTAAATACAGTTATGCATCACTTAATGGTAGGGCTGCATTCTGAAAAATACATTATTAGGCAATTTCATTAGTACTATAAAGCACTATTAGATACTGCCAGACTTTTAAAATATTATCTAATCCACATGTTTACCCAACAACTTGTGCATGAATATTCATATTAGCATTATTCATAATAACTAAAGAGGGGAAAAAACCCAAAAACCTATCTAGGGATGAGTGAACAAAACAAAACATGATCTATCTATAAAATAAAATATTATTCAGTCATGAAAAGTAACAAAGTTTGATACATGCAAAAACATGAATGACCTTTGAACAAAGACCATATTTTATGATTCCATTCATTTGGAATTGTTTGGAATAGGCAAATCTATAGAAACAGAAAGTAAATTATTAGTTGCCCAGGGATGGGAGGAGGAGAAAATTAAAGTATTAAGGTTTTATTTGGAGTGATGGAAATGTTCTGTAATTAGAAACTGGTAATGATAGCACAACATTGTGAAATTTGCTAAAAGCCACTGAATTGTATATTTTAAAAATGGTTAAAATGGTCATTTCTAGGTTTTGTGAATTTTATCTCAAAAATAGTACTGGAAAAATATGATCTAATTCAATATCCATTATAATGTTTTCAGTTATGTATTTTGAAAGTAACTATTTTAAAACAGAAATAAATCTAGTATCAGATAAATTGAATAGTCTGTTCTTAAACACTTTGACAGAAAGTGGAAGACCGGATTCCAAGCTATTTTACTCTCTTTTTACCAAAATGCTTCATGAGATGAATCCTAAGAAATTTCCTACCAAATTGTGTTAAGATGAATATTACATAATAAGGGTAACTTCTAATATTTTTTTACTATATTTTCCATTAACATTTCCATAATTCAAATTTATTCATGATTGCCAAAGATTTCCTTCATGTTGGCTTCCAGCATATTCTGCATTATAGTATCTGGAGTTCCTACTGGAGAGCCATCCTATGTATGCCTCTTTAAATTTCCCAAAATGCATACTCAAGGGACATTGCATATTTCTTGTATGAAATAATACTACTTTGTAGTGGTATATATTATTTTATTTTAAGGATTTAATGGTTCTCTTAAATCATTTGCTTGTATAGGTTTTATGTAATTGACATGCTTTGAAAATATTTTGGTTTTATTTACAGCAGTAAAATATGTCATGAAATTTCAAGCATATGTATTTTAATTTTCAAAACCTTTTTCCAAATAAATTAACTTGCATTATCAAAAATTAGGCATACATTTTCTATTGTTTTCAGTATGGTATATACATTTTCAACAAATGCATTGACGTTTCTTGCTTAGAGCCTCACACTCCCAGATTCGGAACATTCACTTGACCTTGGAAATGTGTTCTTTCTCCTGGATAGCTCTTTGTAGAATAGGATAACATTGAGTTCCCAGGAAGCAATGGTAATGTCAAAAATTACAGCCTCATAAAAGCTTTAATTCTCACCATAAAAATAATATATAAAGTAGAGAACTATGAGGGTGCCTCACATATTGCAATGTCAGGTTTAGGAGCACTACTATAAAATTTATAATACCTATCTATTTGATAGTGGGTGAGAGCACAAGAAAGTGTTGCTTAAATATAGCTAGGTTATAAACAAGTGAGACTTTGAGGGAAGGAGGTTTGGGGCATGTTTTGTGGAACAAATGAATGTTAAAAACCTGATATTTAAAAACCCTGTTTCCTTAAGACGGAGCTCTAAATTTAAATGAAGACACAAAAACAAAAAAAGAAAAAAAAGAAAAATGAACCCACCAAACATTCAACTGGATTGTCCTAAACAGAAATGGAACAACCCAAAGAGCATCTGCAAGCTCAGGGCACCATAGGCCAGAAGAGGCAGAATCAGCTCTGCTTGGCCAATGTTATGTCACAAATCTCAGGTTTTCAGCTGGATCCTGATCTACTAGGATCCCATCCCAGTATCCTGATTCTGGCTAAAACACACATTTCCCTGAGATTCTGTCTCTGCATTACGGGAATACAAGACCAGGGTTTAAAAGTAAGGACACTAAATAGGCATGTAGGAATGTTTTTGGTGATTTAATAGGATCTTAGGTTTTCCATGTGCCATTCTGCAACAGATATTTTTCACCCTATAGCTGTGTATTTAGATAAATAATTTTATTGATTTTAAAACATTTTAACATTTTTAAAGAATCTGTTTTTCCCAGGATAATTATAAAACTTAGAATGTTGCTTCATCCCAGTCATCTGCTACTTATAAGAGTTGTCCCTTTCATACTCAGATTATTTTACTTTCTTTAATTAAATACTTCACTGAAAGAAATTATCTTTTCTCTCTGAAACTCCCTTATTTTGTCTATCATTTTGAACACTATTTTCCCCCAAATCACGCTTTTATTCATGTATCCACAGACCCTCCCTGTCTCCCACCTGGACAGTAGTTCTCATGCTACAGGGAACAAACCATGGATCTAAAGTCTGTTACAACAGTGGGTGTCACTGGAGAAAAACCCAAACCTAAAACCAAAGCAGAGCAAAAGCCTCATTTCCCTTATTTAGATTTTGTTAGGAAAAGATCTATGACTCAGTATGGTCATCTGGAAATGTCCTGAATGTTTTTGCAAAGGTTTTCTTCATTTCCGTGTCCTTCAGCAAGAGTACTTGCATTCCTGGCTGCTTCTGACAGTCATCCAGCAATAGGTGTGGGGACTAGGTTAAGAAAAAGCCAACAAGGTGGATGCAAAGCAAAATGACACAACCATTCAGGATCGTTGATGGCTTCATTAAGCCACTGGATTGATGAAACCTGGAGTCCCCACTAGAGCCGTATATTCTGTTATGCAAATTTGTCTTATTTTTAAAGCTGATTTGAACCTGATTCTCGTTACTTGCTCCTAGAGCATATTATCTTATGTACACATACTCATATTTATCTTATATTTTAGTGATCATTAATGACTGGACCATTAAATAGTTACAATATCATACTTCTTATTTCAATGATAAAAATTTTTATTTTAGAGAATCCAGTTGGCTTTTTTCCTCCACGGCCAATTTCAGGGATCTATCTGAGGATATTTTGTCCTCTTATAGGACAGAAGCTGAGGAACCCACAGCTTTTCTGACATGTTATTTTACTCTGGAGTATAGCATCGTAGTATTCATCATCTTTGGCTTTATCATGTTTCCATTGATTTGGTATTTAATGTCGCATTTTTTTTTCTCAGTACAGTTTACTGCATCACTGGGTTTAGTACAACAGACTAAATGTATAGACAATCTTTATGAGTTACAGGCTGGGCATTTGAAGAAGCTCTTCATGTGCACCTGGGTGTAGGTTTAATATGCTGCTGAGTTCTTGTTTTGCACAGGAAGGCAGTCGTGAAGCACATGCCATAGCAAACACCTGCTCTCTAGCCATATGAATATTTTTGAACATTGCAAAAATAGGCAGAGAGTAGGTGCAGATACAATTACTGCTGCAGATTTGTAATTTTCAAAGGAAAATTGCAGCTTTCATTACTGCTGTCTAAATTTAGATGAATGAGAGCAGAATCAGCAAAGTAAGTTTTTGATGTTATATATGTATAAATTCAGAGTTTGCACCAGAATCTGTTTGCCAGTTTTCTTCCTTTTTCTTATTTTATTATCTAGAAGACAGATATTAAAGAATAAGTTCTAAAACTACATGAATTATGTTTTGTTTCCCTGATATAGTTTATTTAGTCACTTTATGTCTGAGAAGTGAAGGTAATACCGGGAAAGAGAAGTAAAGTTAAAGTAATAAGCTCCTCCTTTAGAGGAGCTATTCTTACATGACTTTGAGAAGCTAATGAGCACTATAGAACCCTTCCCAGAAAATAAACATGCACACAAAATTATGCATATAATTTCACAGCATTATGAATTCCCTGGATCTATTAGATATTTGTTATAAGTATCCTTTCCTTCTTAAAGCCATAAAGAGTGTGCTCATAACTCGCTGCAGCCTCGAACTTAAGCAGTCCTTCTGCCTTGGCCTCCGAGCCCCTGGGTTTACAACCATGAGCCACTGCACCCAGCCCAAGATTTACTTTAAAAATAAATTTAAGAGTAAATATGATTAAAGCACTATCTCGTTAGTTTATTCTAGCAAATAAAGCATTCTCAGAGAATAGGACTTTTTCCTTGTGCGTAAGTAAGCACTCAGCTTGGAGTTTATCCAAATTTTCATTCCATTAGCTATAAATACAGAAAAACTTAGCAAACCAACACTTTTTCATCAACTTTAAAGTATTTAAGATACTGTATTTGAGTATGTATACATGTTTCATAATATATATTTTATAATGTGAATGTTATACTTAATGTAACCTTATCTTCTATAAAGTAGCTTAAGTAAGTGAAATATACTTTGGAGAGTCTATTAATTAACCCTACTTTGTTAGTTTATATTTGGGTACATGTAACAGGACCCCAAATATAGTTTATAATTTAATGAAAACATTTTCACCCTCACCTTCCAGAAAGCTCAGATGTTGGCAGTCCAGAACTAGACAAATGGCTCTACAATATCACCAGTGTTTCAGAATCTTTCTGTTCAACTATCTTTGCCACAAGACTCGCATTTTTACACGTCTTATAGTGAAGACATAGGGCAGTTTTTAATCTGCACTGAAAACAGGAAAAAGAATGTGAGTAAAATGAAGATGATTTGTTTTTCTAAAAAGCAAACTCTCTGGTCAGAACTGTGTTATTAAGATGAGTTGGAGACCAAGAAACTTGTTCTTGTAAGTCAGCACATTGCTGCCCCAAATAAGACTGCTATTCTACTAGTAAAGATGAAAATAAGAATGTATATCCAAGGCATCTAGCAGTTTCTAGAAGAATCATTTCTTTTTTAAAATTTTTATTATTATAGGTATGTAATAGTTGTATATCTCTATTCTATCCTTTTAAGCAGACACTTTTTAAGTACCTTCTTTGGAATATGCTTTATATCACCTAAATGAGTTACTACCCTTACTGACTTTAAAACCTTAAAGAATGAAGTAGTTTCATAAATTGATAATAGTAACAGAATAATTTAGGTATGAAAGTATGATAGGCATGTGAAGGAAATATACCTAATTCAGGTGGAAGTAATACAAAGTTAGGGGATATTTCATCCAAGTAGCTTTTGGTCACCAAGAATGAAGAGATGAGCTCTCCTGAAGGTTGTTATAATGTTGTCTATATTTATGGTGTGTTTATTATTTGTCAGACACTAACCAAAAGTCTTCATTGTACTTTTTATTTAGCTCTCAAAACTTTACAGAGTAAGTACTGCCATTATATTTATTTTAAGGTAAAGCAAGAGCTGTTTAGAGAACTCAAATAATTTTCTCAATAATCCTCAGCTCTTAATAGGCTTCACTGAGATTTTAATTCAGTTCTCTTTAATGCCAACACCACACTCTTA
>CAUYSK010120878.1:0-36468 GCA_963575035.1 Avahi laniger | reverse complement strand
CATAGAAACTGATTTGAGAGACATTTAATATGAAAGAGTTCCTTGAGAAACTGTGATTTGATCAGCGTTTTGAAAATCTTACAAGGAGTAGTTAGAAGTTCCTGGGGCAGAGCAAAGAAGAGTATTCTTTGTAGATTCCCCTGAAGATGAAGATGAACAAGGCTTCACTAAACAGGCACCTCCACTAAACAGGCACCTCCACTGTCATATCCCGTAACTGCCAAATACGAAGAAGATTCCACAGGTTGTGTGCACTTACTCCGCCTTCTGAATTGGCAGGACATTGTTTACACACATAACGCCTCTGTAACAAAAGCCAAACTAAAGTAAAATTAGCATAGCTACAACTACAGCTCTGTGCCACACATATTTTCCTTATCATCCTAACCCAAACAAAACCGCTCTCTAGGGTGTCCTAATATCCATACCTATAACATAACATACACCCCAGTGTCTTGTAAAATTAATTAAATGCTCTCCTTGTTTAATTGATCACTTCCTGTGTATCAAGCACTGCGTCAAGTGCTTTATATTTATTATCACGTTAAATTTCATAAATTAAATATTAGGTAGTAAAGCTAGAATTTAAATCTAGATCTTCTTTTATACTTTATTATCCTCAGTTTCCAAATTTAGAGACAAATGGTATTCCTTGAGTAGGGATAATTTATTTAAGCACCTTTTGATATTTATAATAATAGCTGTTCTTGAAAAGAATGCATATAAAAATAATAGGTATACATTGTTAAAAATATACAAAACACGGACTAGCATGAAGAAGAAACCCAAAATTACCTATAATCACACTTCCAAGAGAAAACCACCAGCACAGTCTGTTTTTATGGTGAAAATCCTTTTGGTTCCTTTTTCTCTTTATACATGACACACCCATGTAACATAACACATGACAGAAATTGTGTCATTTAAGCCCTTTCAATTTATTAAACACTCTTTACTCACAGGGCAACTTGTCATGTTACTAAAAATTTAAATAATGGGGAAAACACAGAAAACAAACACCCACCAACAGCAAAACTCTATATGATAAAACAAGAAAAACTACAAAAGTGCTACAGTTAGATCTTTAATTTTCTGACTCTTCCACAGGGAACCTGATATAGTGGAACAAAAGAAAACCCTGGCATAATAAATGAGTTCAAATTCTAATTCCCTTGCTTAGTAGGTAGCTGGCTTTGCTAAGTAACTAATCATGTTACTTAGCCTCTGCGAGCTGGTTTTCATATCTGTTTGATTAACTTGATAAGAACCATCATAAATTTTGAGGATTGGCCATACAGTAAATGAAAGGATAGACATAGAATATTTAAACCATAAAGAATAAAGAAAAAATATGATTTTTAAAATATCGTCTCATTCTTAAAAAAAATAGAAAGAATTTCCCAGAAAATTTGTGAATGGAGAAAAAGGTACACTTTTCAAAAAATATTTTTGTTGTTATTGGGAGCAAACTGAAATAAATATAAAAATATGAAAATGAGAAATAATAGGAAGAAAACATTGTTTTAATATAATTTAAAATCAGACACCTAATCAAAAAGAAAATTGTTAAAAGGAAAAATTTTTATTTTAATTTTTAAATAAGTACTATTTGAGTACTTAGAGTCAGAGAATGTTAAAACTGTAATTTATAATGTATAGGCAAAAAAATTAAAGTATAAATTTGCTTAGAATGTAAATGCAGAAAATGAAATTTAGACATAATTTATAAAATTTAATAAAGCAGAATTTAGAGTTGAAGTTTAGAGAAGAAAAATAGAGTGACATATTTTCAGTATTACAGAAAAATGGGAAGCATGATTGCCCTTAGGAAGAAATACAAAGAGAAAAACTTACCCAAAGCAACCCAAATGTTTATCTTCTCTGCTTGGAAAAAGTCGCTGTATTGATATATTAGACTGGAAAAAAATAAAAGAAAATACCACATTTTATTTCTTATGAACAAAAGAAAATATGTGAATTTTTGACTTCCAAACTTCCTGACCCCAACAAAGCATTTGACTTCTTTCTTTGAATTTTGATATCTTTATAATTTTAACTTGGAACAAGACAAATATTATTATAGCTCTGAAATGATGAAGCCCTTTGAAAGTACTAGCCGGTTTCTTATACAGTCAATTCCACTACCCACCTCACTATTATTAACATAATAACTTATATTTTTTTACTTTGATTTAAAATTGAATTCCCTCCTTTTGAAATAAAATGCCCTTACTCTACTTTTCTTGTGCTCATTTAAAAAGTTGGACCTTGTTTATTTTAACTACATCCATCATGTTTTTACCACTTTAGCCCAGACATATTGAATCTTTCTTTTTACCACATAGTTTCATCTCATATGGAGATTATGGGTTCTTGTTTTTTCAGCTTGATGTTGGCTCATGGTCATTATTTTCCGCCAGTGATTCATTCAGCCTACTTTTAAAGCATTGAGTATATTTACTTAGGCAGAAAGTAGTTAGTAGAGTAGTGAGAATGTAGAAATAAAATGTAGATAAAACTCAAAATCTTTTTCAGGGCTTATAGAGATTTCATTTAAAGTAATATCCTTTTGGCAATGAAATTACTTTTTTCACAACATTTCTGGAATAAACAAAACATTTTCGCTGTGTAACGACTTCAAAATAGTAATGAACTTAAATTTACACAGTTACTGTTGTTTTTTTTTTACTTCAAAATGAAAAGTTGGGATAACAAACTTTTTGTGTCCAAGTTGTTACATTTATATTCTCTTTTATTACACTTTTTGTGTAGATGATTCTTCCATAACCTTCATAACAAATGTATAAGGCAAATCATATTTTTTCTGTTTTAACGTGACAAAATTGAAGCCCCAAATTTTAAATGGCTTGGTAAGGTTTATGTAGCTAGAAGCAGCTGTTGAAAATTCAATCAACTTGCTCTGATTCTAGTTCTGGGTATTTTTACAATTCCAGTGTTGTCTCTTTAAGTTCTTTGGAATCTAACTTTTTCCTTGTCTCCCTTCCTCCCTCCTTCTCTTAGTCCCATTTTATAATTAGATTCATCCTGAACACCATGCTGAAACTGAAAAAAAAATATTTTCCTCAATGTAGTTGAACCAATGATGTGGTTCAACTAGAATATTCTGATTATCATCAATGTTAGGCCAGAAACACAGAACTCTTTTAGAAGAGAAAACTGGAAAGAGTGCTTAAAAAACATAGAGCATTAAATTCAATACAAAGTTTAACGTATTGTACAGCATATTTATGTAAATATTTTGTTCTTCTCTTTTTCTTTTTGAGGTGTTTCTTCTGCCCTGATTTTCCAAATTACGGCACTTAACAGAAAGAGTAAGCTATACTCGATCTCATTTCAAATTTATTCATAATTCATTTGGTTTGTCTTTTACCTAAACATTTCACTAATGGCTTTCTTTAAAAACAAATGAATTTTTTTCTTCAAATAAATATGTTATATACAGCATATATTTTTCTCAGATAAAATATAAATAAAACACAGAGATACCATAAAAACTAAAAAGCTATTAAATTTCATCCTCAAAATATTGAAAGGAAATAATTGTCCACATAGAATTATCAGAATTCATCACCAACAAACTGAAATTAGAAGAACTTCTAAGGGAATTAATTCTCAATGCAAAGGAACATAATCTCTGATATTGGTTGAGTTTTGTAGAAAAGAATAAAGAGCTAAAAAAATGAATATTGTCTCTCTGAAATAAATTAATTAAATGCTGAGGTTTAAAATATATTAAGAATTAAAACATGATACCAGTAACACAAAACATGGGGAAGGAATACATGGAGTCATGGCATTGCAACGTCCTTGAATTATCCAAGTTAGGCTAACACAATTGAAGTTAGAATCTAATAAATCAAGGAATATTAAAGAATATATTGCCACCAGATCAGTAGAAAAAAATAACAATAACATAATACTTGATGAAAATAAATGAAGTAAAATAAGGAGAAGAATATAGGAGCAAAGAAAAAATAGTGCAAGTAGAAAAAAGAGATAAGTTGGTAGATATAAACTGAAATTTATCAGTAATCATATGAAATAAATATTATGCATATTCTCCTGTTAAGAGAAAGATCCCCAGACTGGTTTAAAGCAACAATAACAACAACATCATCATCAACAAAAACAACTACTGATTAAGTCTTATAAATATGGAGACAAAGCATTTGAAAGTAAAAATATTAAGAAATATGTGATATTAAGAACACTAAGAAAACTGAAGTACCTCTACTAACATCAGACAAAGATTTTAAAGCACCAGCATAGTCAGACACAAAAAGGGCATTTCTTTATGAAAAAAAGGATGGATTCTACAGAAAGATAAAACAACACAATCCTAAATTTATGTGGATGTAGAAATTTAACTGTAAAATGTATAAAATACAAAGTTGGTAAAATGTGTGGGAGAAAAATAAATCTATAATCATATTGAAAATTTTTATTACATACCTTTTAGTTACTGATAAAAATATAGAATAAAAATGTGTCAAGAATACAGAACATCTGAAAACTTGTTTGACAAACTTTACATGATGGACACATATAGACTTCTACACTAAACAACTGCACAATAGCACAAATAATAATCACAAACATTGACCACATACTGGGAAATAGAAAAAGTCTGAATACATTACAAATGATTGGAATCATAATGATCATTTTCTCTAGTCTCAGTGGTATGGGTTGAAAAGTCAGTAAAAAAAAAATTATAATTTAAAAATTCCCAAATGTTAGCAAATGAAAGAACATAATTCTAAACAGTCATGTCCTTTTTTTGTTTTACTCTGAGAAAGATATATTTATTGATTGATCTTATGATTTAATTCAAAATATTTAGGGGTAACAAATGCTTTTCTTACATGGGTAGCTTTTATATTGCTTAAGTCAGGGCTTTTAGTATGCCCATCACCCAAATAGCGTTCATTGTACCTGTTAGGTAGGTTTTTAGTCCTCCCCTGCTCCCCTCTCCCCTTCTTGATTTCCAATGACTTTTACTTTTCTCTGTGCCTAGGTGTGATCATTGATTAGTTTCAAATTATTAGAGAGTACATGTGGTGTTTATTTTTCCATTCTTGAGATAGTTCACTTAGGATAATGGTCTCTAGTTCCATCTAAATTGCTGCAAAAGACGTTAATTCAGTTCCTTTTATGACTGAGTAGTACTGCATGCTATACATATACCACATTTCATTAATCCACTTATGAATTAATGGGCACTTTTGTTGATTCCGCAACTTTGCAATTGTGAATTGTGCTGCAACAAACACCTGAGCGCAGGTGTCTTTCTGATAAAATGATTTCTTTTCCTTTCGGAAGGTAGTCACTAATGAGATTGCTGAATCAAATGTTCGGTCTACTTTTAGTTCTTTGAGGAATCTTGATACTGTTTTCTATAGACCTTGTGCTCATTTGCAGTTCCACCAACAGTGTATAAACATCCCTTTCTCTCTGCATCCAAGGAAGCATTTATTGCTTTCTGATGTTTTAATAATAACCATTCTGACAAGAATAAGGTGAGATTGCATTGCGATTTTAATTTGCATTTCCCTGATGATAGTGATGTTGAGCATTTTTTCATATGTTTGTTGGCCGTTTTTTCATTTTCTTTTGAAAGGCATAGTTCATATCTTTCGCCCACTTTTTAATGGAGTTATTTGTTTTTCTTTGCTGATTTGTTTGAGTCCATTGCAAATTTTGAATATCAGCTCTTTATCAGATGTATAGTTTTGCAAATATTTTCTCCTATTCTGTAGGTTGTCTATTTGCTCTGTTGATTATTTCCTTAGCTGTGTAGGTGCTTTTAAATTTAAACAAGTCCCTTTTATTTATTTTTGTTGTTGCTATAATTGCTTTTGGGGTCTTAGTCATAAATTCTGTGCCTAGGCCAATGTCTAGAACCATTTTTCCCATTTTCTTCTAGAATTCTTCTAGTGTCTTGTCATACATTTAAGTCATTTATCCAGCTTGAATTAATATTTGTAAGTGGTGAGACATAGGGGTCCTGTTTTCTTCTTCCGCAAGTGGCTGCCAGTTTTCTCAGCACCATTTCTTGAGTAGATCTTTTCCCCAGTGTATGTTGCTGCCTGTTTTGTGGGAGATCAGTTGCTTGTAGACAGACAGTTTTATATCTAGGTTCTCTGTTCTGTTCCATTGATCTATGTTTCTATTTTTGTACTAATACCATGCTGTTTTGGTTATTATAGCCTTGTAGAATAGTTTGAAGTCTGGTAATGTGATACCTCCAGATTCATTCGTTTTGCTTAAGACAGCTTTGGCTATTCAGGCTCTTTTTTGTTTCAAACAAAGCATAGAATTGTTTTTTTCTGGATGTGTGAAATATGACTTTGATAGTGTGATGGGGCTTATATTGAATCTGTAAACAACTTTGGAGTATTGACATTTTAACAATATTTATTGTACTGATCCGTGAACATGATATGTTTTTCCATTTATTTGCATCATCTGTGATTTCTTTCCTCAGTGTTTGTAGTTCTCCTTACAGAATTCTTTTACCTCTTTGGTTAAGTATATTCCTAGGGATTTTATTTTCTTTGTAGATATTGTGAATATTATTGAGTCTTTGATTTGACTCTTGATCGTTAGTGGCATATAGAAATGCTATTGATTTATGTACATTGATTTTGTAACCTGAGACTTTGCTGAATTTATTTATCAATTCCAGGAATCTTTTGGTGGAGTTTTTCAGATTTCTAGATACAAGATCATATCATCAGGGAAAACATTGGTTTCTCCTCCTTTTTTTGTGATTTGGATACCCTTTATTTCTTTCTTTTGTCTGACTGCTCTGTCTAGGATTTCTAGGACTGTGTTGAATAGATGTAGTGACAGTGGGCACCCTTGCATTGTTACAGGTCTTAGGGGGGATGCTTTCAACTTTTCTCCATTCAGTGTGATGTTGGTCATGGATTTGTCATATATGACTTTTATAATTTTGAAATCTGTTCCTTCTTGCTCAATTTGCTGAGGTTTTTTATCAATGAAAGAGTTCTGGATTTTATCAAATGCTTTTTCTGCATCTATTAAGATGATCATATGGTCTTTTTTTTGCTTCTGTTTATGTGGTGAATCACATTTATTGATTTACTTATGCTGAAACATTCTCTCATCCCTGGGATGAAGCCCACTTAGTCCTGGTAGATTATTTGTTTGATGTGCTGGTGAATACAGTTTGCTAGTAGTTAGTGGATGAGTTATGCATGTATATCCATAAAGGATATTGGTCTGTAGTTTTCTTTTGTTTTTGTTGTTGTTGTGTCCTTTCCTGGCTTTGGTATCAAGGTAATACTGGCTTTGGGTAGAATGAGTTGAGGAGGATTCCCTCCTTCTTGATGTTATGGAAAAATTTTTGTAATCTGGGCACCCAGTTGTTCTTTGTAGGTCTGGTAGATTTCAGCTGTGAATCCATCTGGTCTGGGGCTTTTTTAGTTGGGAGATTTTTTATTACTGCTTCAATTTCACTGCTTGTTATTGGTCTGTTCAAGAGCTCCATTTCTTTGTGATTGAGTCTTGGGAGGTTGTGTGCTTCCAGGAATTTGTCCACTTCCTCTACATTTTATAGTTTATAAGCCCTTGGGCTTTTTAATGATAACACAATTGAAATCAAATTAGTTTAAACTGAATAGCAATAAAATTATGACACATATGAACTTCTGAGAACTAACTAAAATAGTACTTGGGGCAAATATACATACTTAAATTTTTACTTTGCTTATATATTATAAAAGGGCTGAAAATCAATTCTTTAAGTATTTATTTCAAGGAGCTATAAATTATATAACAACAAAAAGAAAGATAAAATCAAGTCAATGAATCAATAAATTAATGTAGAATAGAGAAATATCAATGAAGCCAAATGAGTTTAATAAATTTGATAAGCCAATAGAAAAATTAATCAAGAAAAAATAAATATTATAAATTGTAAACATCAGAAATCAAAAGGGGTACTTCTGTACAAATACTACCAATCTGAATAACTTCTCATGGCAGCTTTATGACCACATATTTGAAAATTTTGATAGAAGTGACAAATTCCATGAAAGCCCAAGCTTACCCATTTTGATCCAAGAATAAATAAAAAAATATGAATATCTTTTGTCTGCTAAAGAAATTGAAACTATAATTTAAAATCTTCACAAAAGGTGGGTTTAGCAATATATTCTTCTATTCTACATTACAATGTTAATCATACCAAAAAAATCCCTTACAGAATAGTAAAGGGTATACATTTAACTATTCTTCTGTCCTACTATTAAAATATAGCAAGGACATTAAAATAGTTATTTGTTATAGACCCATAAAATCATGAATGTGCACGCAAAAATCATAATAAACAGCATTTCCAGTTCCCGAGTAATGTATAGAAACAAATAGACATCAAGATTAAGTTCAGTTTATTCCAAGAATACAAAATTGCCTTAATATTCAAAAAGCAAATAACAATAATTCTTCACATTATCAAAAAACATAGATAACAAGATCACTTGAATAGATGCAGCAAAAGGATTTGACAAATTTCAGCTCCCACTCAGGATTTTTCAAAATTATTAGCAAATTAGAAATAAAAGAAAATTTCTTTCCTATTTCTTAGCCATAGAAATGACCAAATATTTTATTCTTATTTTCAACCACTTTATTGAGGAATGAGTGACATACAAAAAGCTCTAGATATTTAATTATACAACTTGATCTGTTTGGAGTTAAGTATCCACTCACCCATGAAGCCATCACCACAATCAGTGGCATAAAAATATCCATTGCTTCCAGAAGTTTGCTCTTACACTCTTTATTTTTAATTCATAAATTTATTTATTGTTACGATAAGAACACTTCACATAATATCTACCCTCTCAGAAAATTTTTAGTTATACAATATGTTATATATTGTTAACTACAGGCACAATGCTGTATAGTAGATCTCTGGAATTCATTCATCATACACAACTGAAACTTTGTACACTTTGACTAAAATCTCCCCATTTCTACCTTCCCCCATTTCCTGTCAGCTACCTTTATGTTCTCTGCCTGTGTAATTTGACTATTTTAGATTCTGTTCTTAAGTGGGATCGTACAGTCCTTTTGTATCTGGCTAATTTCACATAATGTCTTCCAGGTTCATCCATGTTATGGAAAATTGATTAATTCAGTTTTCAATGAGACAGAATAAAGATATACAAATAGTTCAGGTAACTTTCAAAATGAGTATCAAAGAAATGGGATTTTTCTGCAAGTTATTGAGAAACACCACAAAATTTTGGCAGTTAAAATGCTAATACTTCAAGAAGAGACAAAGGGTGAATGGAATTAAGGAGAGTTTAGTTACATTCATACTGTAACATAATCTTATGTTATCAAAGATGATAATGTTTAAAAAACGGTTTTCTATATGAAGAAAAGGAAAACTTGTATCATTCATTTATTCACTCTACGAATATTTATTGAGCACCTTAAAAATACCAAATTTGCTCTCTATCTTGGAGATCTGAGTTGTATCCATGAAAGAAAAAGTAAGTCTCAGCCATCATAGAACTTACAATCTAGTGGAAGAACACACAAAAATACTGTATGTTAAACAAATATATGGTATGTTAAATGGTAGCATGCACAATGGAGAAAAATAAAGTTTACAAGGAGGCCAGGCAGCTGTGACAGTGACAATGACAGCAGTGAGGCTGGGGTGGAGTTGTGGCTGGGGTGGTGGTGATTATAGTGACAGTGACAGTGACAGTGGTGATCACTGTAGTCATGGAGACGGCAGTACTTGTGCTGTTTTGCTGAGGTGTGTAGTTTACTATTCTGTTGGTTGTTATGGAAGACTTTAGCGATAGGTGTCCTTTGGACACAGACTGAAAGAAGTGGGAAGTGAAAGAAGTGAGAAGGTAGAGAGTAAAATTAGTATAAAAGCCATGAAGTTAAGCTGAGTTGTGTTTAGCATGTATTTAGGAACAGGAATGAAGCATCAGTGCCTAGAGCGGAGAGGACATAGGAGATGTGATTACTGAAGTTCCATTCACACTCTCTGTTAATAGAGAAATGCAACAGCTTAACATGTAGAGAGAGCATATGCATACAAGCACATGTGCACGCACACAGTTTGTCTTCTGACAAGTCTTTTTCTTTCGTTCAACATTTTATAATATTCTAACACTTTGCTTTTCCTGTGGTCTAATTGCTCACCTTTATTACTATTGCAATTTGTAATAAATTCTTGAGAAATACTATTGTGTTAGTCCTTTAAGTATTGCTATTTCAGAATACCTGAGGCTGGGTAATTTATAAAGGACAGAGGTTTGTTTAGCTCACAGTTCTCCAGGCTGGGACCTTCAAGGGGTGTTATGCCAGCTTCTGCTCGGCTTCAGTGGAAGGGCACATGCTGAGTCAAAATATGGGGAAGAAGGTCAAAGGGGATGCAGACACATGGGAAGAAACAAAACCCAAGGGTGTCCCACTTTTTAACTACCCACTCTTAAGTGAACTAATTCATTTCCTCAAAACTAATCTAGTCTTGCAAGAGTGAAAACTCACTCACTATTCTGAGAAGGGCAACAAGACACTCATAAGGAATCTACCCACACCCAGGACCTAAGCACCTCCCACTGGGCTCCACCTCTCAACACCACCACATTATGGATCAAATTTCAGCATGAATCTTGGGGGATCACACAATATCCAAACCACAGCAACTATGAATGCTCCAACCCTCTCTCTTCTATTTCTAACACTTTTATATTTAAAAAAAGATTGCACAGAGTATGCACTAACACAAATGTATTTCTTTAAAATGCCGAACTCCTCAATTTTAACATCTTAGTCAAATTCAGAGTCATTAAATATGTCAAATCTTGCTAATCCTTTAAGTAGAATAATACATTTCCTGGTGTTTTCATTCAATATGCATTTCATCTCAGATAAATCCAGAGGAAGCCCACAGAAGTTCACAAGTCAATAACTAGCTTAAGTCACATATCTTATTTATGTGGAATGAGTTAGATTTACATAACTAAGTCCAAATTTCTAGTCTAATATTGTATTCTATTAAATGGAACACTGCATATTGAAAGGACCAATTTTTAAATAGGATGTTAAGCCAATCTGCTAAGACTCTGTCATTATTGGTTTTTGCTATGTCAGTCCCTTTGGTGGTTGAGTTATGTTGGTTTTATTTCCACTTGTTTTAATTTATCTACAATTTAGTCCCATTGAAAGCATAAAAGGAGGCAAAAAATTTAATGTTCTTAGGCTGAAAAATATATTGATGAGAATGTTAGAAGGCATATGTTATTCTTCGTTTCTGTACATGATGTTAGGTCATTTATGAAATAAGGTGCATGATCATGAATCCACATTTCAAGCATATAAGCTGTGGTTAACATTTTGTTACCTAGTAAGGGGAATGAGACACATCCCAAAGAATGGAAATAAAAAAGGACATTTGAAAAATACATACAATCTTGTTGTAAACTTTAAAAAAATGGGAATAAAACTGAAGTATTTCTTGAGCTTTACTTATCCTCTAAGTCCATACCATAGCTAACTCATGTTATCAACGTTTTTTTTTTTTTATATTTTCATACCTTATTTTAGATATTTACACATAATATAAACATCTGGCAGATATATTATTAAGTATATATCTAGTTGATATGGTAGTGTGTGTCAATGTGCTATGATTGTGAACTGATAATTATTTCAAATTTCTTCTCTAAGGCTACATTAAGTATATTTTCTGCTTTTTACATCTATACAGACAGTCCATCTAAAATAGGAACTTACAAAGTAGATATAGAAAACTAGAACATACCTCAGCCCTACTATTTCGTGTGAATGTAAAATTATTTTTATTCTTAGATAAATTTTAGAAAATAGCACCGATAGCAACATGACATATCATGTTCCTTAATGCATGCTTGTGCTTCATGAGAACGGGTATCATTTGTGTTTACCAATGTGTATATATACAGCAGCTAGGATATTAACTGGTATATTAGTATGCATTCGAAAACTGCCGCATCCTTGGATGAATGCACTGAGGAAAAATTGTTATACATTGAATGAACTGGAAATCTAGCTAGAATATCTTAAAAGTCAAACTTGTTTTGGTAAATTAAAGCCAAAAGTGCATCAGTGGAAAAACATCTATTGACCTAAAGCTCAAAATAGATTGGCAACTCTGCAGCATTCTAATGAAGTATAATTTTCTTCCCCTGGGGCAAAATCTGTCAATGTTTAGAATCATCACCGGCACATTGGATATCCTGTCTCCAGTATTATTGCAATTACTATCATTTTGATTCTTGTCTTCTCTTCCATTACCTTGGTTCGGGATGATACTCAACTAATTCATACTTGCTTAGGACCTTGGTTTCCTATCTGTCTCGTGTACGTTTCCCACTGTATTAATTATTTGAAGAGCCATTTGGGAAACAGAAAATTTCCAAAAGTAAGAACAGTTTATTTGTGTTATTCTTCCACAAGTAAGAATAGTATTGATTTAATCAACTTATACATGAAAAGTGATTAGGATAATACTAATATATTAATGTATTTTTCTCTTTTCATTTGAGTGTATGACTTTTTTCCATATTCAGCAAGTCTCACACCTTGAAATGAAACCATGTAAAAATCCAATCACCATACATTCAACATTGAAGACACAGCTTCTTTATTTTTCTAACCTGCTCTTGTCTTCCTCACAAGTGCTATTCTATAATCAATTTTTCTTATTTGTAAAGCTACACTTGTATTCAATTACTGTCAACATCTACAACACCAGTCTTTGACAACAATGGGATGTTTGCTCCCAAATCCCAGGACACTCATCTGAAATTCAGTCAAGCCTCCTCAAGGGCTATACATAAAATTCCATCTACCATCAACATATTCAAGTTTAATAAATTGTTTTGGTTAGGTCATATGGGCCAACTATGAAAATTGCTTACACTGCATTCTGGACAAGCTACAGAGACAATTTGTTCTTGACTTCTTTCAAACTTGTCAGTCTTTCAGTTATCCAAGCAATTGCATCAAAACACACAGACAAATGTGGTGGATATTTTCTACAAAGTCCAAAAGCCAAATAAACGTGCGCTTCTTTCTGAAATCAACTTATCTGCTAGTTTAGAGGAGATTACCTATTACACTCCAGACTACCTGCAGGCCTAGAAAGTTCAGTAAGTTGACAAGCCCCTTTATTCTTGTAGAATTTTCTCCTTCCATTCCCTGAGCAAGGGTTTTAACAAGTCATTTAGGATACCTGCAATTTTTTTTTTGAGGCGGAGTCTCACTGTGTTGCCGGGGGTAAGTGCCGTGGCGTCAGCCTGGCTCACAGCAACCTCAAACTCCTGGACTCAAGCGATCCTACTGCCTCAGCCTCCCGAGTAGCTGGAACTACAGGCATGTGCCACCATGTCCAGCTAAATTTTTCTCTATATATTTTAAGTTGTCCAGCTAATTTCTTTCCATTTTTTAGTAGAGACGGGGTCTCGCTCTTGCTCAGGCTGGTCTTGAACTCCTGACCTCAAACGATTTGCCCGCCTCCGCCTCCCAGAGTGCTAGGATCACAGGTGTGAGCCACCGTGCCTGGCCGGATACAAATGCAGATTTTTTTACCTCCACTTTTTATTAGCACGTCAGAGTGATGTCTTTTGGGATGGTGGCAGGATAAGGTTTCTGTTGATTAAATCCTGTCTGAAATAAGATACTGGACAGTTGAATATCCTCAAATTGACGAACGTCCATTATAATTTCTCTTTGTTTTTCTTCTTCATCATTTTAATTTCCCTTTCACCCCCTTCTGCTTTTGTATAAGAAGAAAATCATGTACCCATAAATGAAAATTAATAAAGAATATTAATATGTTTCCCATTGTGCCTTTTACACATAAATATTTTTTTGCCTAGAATATTATTTCTACAATTGTCTGCATTTATCTAATTCTCTCCCTGACTTATTGGGATCATGACTCAGATTGTCACCTTATCCAAGAAAATTGCTCTGTTCATGCTACGTGAAATAGCACTTAGCTCCATCCTGGAGCTCTCTGTCCAGCAGGAGCAGTGTTGGCCTTCATACCTACATAGGTTTAATATTGAGAATGTACATGTAATTATATTTTTCTGTATATATTTTTAATTGACAAATAATTGTGCATATTTATGGGATAAGATGTGATGTTTTGATTTTTATATACATTATAGAAATATTCTATCAAGCGAATTAAAGTGTCATAACCTTACCAATTTATCATTTTGGGTAAGAATATTAAAAATCTATGTTAGCTATTTTGAAATATATAATACATGATTATTAACTGTGGTTACCATGCAGTGAAATAGATCATGGGGGGCTTATTTCTCCAGTCTAACTGAAACTTCGTACCCTTTCATCAACATCTTCCCTTTCCCCATTCTTCTTCCTCCCCTTCAGCCTCAGGTAACCCCTTTCTGCTCTCTGTTTCTATGAGATCAGCTTTTTCGCATTCCAGGTATAAGTGAGATCACATAGTATTTGTCTTTCTGTGCCTGGCTTATTTCATATGACATAATGTCCTCCAAGTCCATCCATGTTGTCATCAATGACAAAATTTTCTTCTATTTTAAGGCTGTATAGTATTTATCTTTTCTGGGATTTTTTCTGTTTTAAATAACATGTATTAATAAGACACTTGTAATGAAACATCTCGTATTTACTAAAGATGATATACCTATTTTGTATCAGCAAGGCATTATAAATAATGATTAATAAAAAGTAATAACTACTTTTTAATTAATTACATTTATTAAGTAATTAAACAGCACTGAAGTGCTGATCTTTTAGCAAAAAAAATCTTTTTAAAAAACTTTGAGCCCATATGTTCTATTTATTCTTGTTCTTAAACATTTCTGACTTCCTTCTCCTTGAGAAGAATTATCAGTTAAAATTATCTTCAGTATCATCATTGTATTAGTATATAGTGGATATTACTAACAAAATATTGGTTAGTTTTATCTGTTCTTGAACTTTTGAACTTTATGCAATGGTAATATATTGCACACATTTTTATAATTCGCTTTTATGCTTAGTATTACATTGCTGAAATTCATGATTCCTGATGCTTGCTTATACCAGTTGGTCACTCTTTTTCAATTGTTGCTTAGAACTGAATTGTCTTATATCACAATTTATTAATATTTAACCATTCTCCTATGGATGGACATTATCGCTTTTCAAGTTAAAAGACATGTTACTATTTCAGAAAATACTGATATGGATATTCTGGTGTAAGTACACAGAGTATTATCCAGATATTATACCTATGAGTACATAATTTATGCTTGTGCTAAATATATACTGTAATGACAAATTGTCTTTTAAAGAGATTTTTTCAACTTAACCCCAAATAGCACTTTATTTTGACTCCCTTTTTGTATTTCCAACATTTGACATTATCTCTCATTTTTATGGTAAATTTTTATTGTCATATACATAAGTTATTTTCTACTCCCAGTTTGCAATCATGTTTTTAATGGTTGCTTATTTTTATTAATTACTTTTTCTCCCTTTGTTGAAAAGATGTTATTTTCCCCCTTTCATTTGTTAATATAATAAAACACATGAATCTGTTTGTTTTTAATTTTTCCCTGATTTATCTTTCTCTTCTGGTTTCAGTTATAATCATTTCCATTAATATTCTTCAAGTTCATTATTCTTTTCTCCAGAATTTTTAACCTATTCAACAGAGGGAGTGTCTCTCCACAGTCTTGCCCGCCCCGTGCAGTAGGATGCTGCCGCTTGGCCCGCATCCCAGGCTCAGGGTGAACAGGCGGTGGTCGCAGCTCCGTCTCACTGTCTCACTTTCACACAGGCCCTGCGCACCTGATCCGCAGGGGCGGGGCTTTCCACCATTCCGTCATCTCTTGGCCCCTCTGCTCCTTCCTATAAAAGCCAATCTTTGCCTTGTATTTATAATTGCTTTTAGATGGGAGTTTCCTACCCCTGTCCAGGAGGAGAGGATGTATTTTTCTATCAGTACAGGGTCTTAAGTCAAAGATGGACCTGTTCCAAATCATAGTTTTGGGTTCTTTTTTTTTTTTTTAGCTCTTTTCCAGCCTTTGCTACCTCTTCCATGATGGTTTTAGGCTTTTGCTTTATAGTAGAAAACACTTTGGTGAAGTATACAGGACTATGTGCATTTCTCCCAGCAGACACCAGTCACCTTCTTAATGCGTACTTTCCTCTCAACAAGGGCTCATCCCTGTCCTGGCCCGGATCTTCTCCATGAGCACCCATGGAGGCCTGCAGAAAATAGTTTGCGAATGAGTGAAAATTCCCCTTTGTCAGATAGTATTTAAAACTAACACATAGGCTGACATGTGGCTGTTGGCAGTTCTTTAACATTTGAGCTTATTTTTCAATCCACTTTTGTTGCAGCCAGCAGAATGCTTCTTGTCTCCATTCTCTGTTACAGGTGAGAAAATTTGTCCAGGTCTCTTCTCAGGGGACTTGTCTGTCTTTGGAATTCAGGTTACTTCATTGCCAACTCAATTCTCTGATGAGTTCAAGAAAAATTATGAATTTGTGCTTTTTTTCTTATTATTAGAGTGGGAGTGATGTTATTGTCAATTTTCTGCATTCTGAGCAAAAGTAGAAGCCATATATTAAATTCTAATGCATGAAATAGAAATATTTGAGGGATAATTTTAAGAGATAGGTAATTAGCAAACATATAATGATTTCTGATGAACCTAGAATTGAGATGGTATTTTTTCCTAACAAGCAAAGGAAGAGATGGGAACTTTAGAAAAAATCATAAAAGAATAATTTCTATATTTCCAATGTTATATCTCTTAAGCTTAGTGTTGGGTTCAGGTCGATTAACAGTATTATTCTCTATTTTTTTTTTTGTTCATAGAAGTTCATATATCTCAAACTGAATGGAAATGGAAAAATTACTTCTATTTGCTAATTAGATAATCATATATTTAATCTAATTACATTTTAATTAGTTATTGTGCATGTTTTTTAATCATCATTTTAGATTGTGAGCTGCAGGAGAGCAAGTTTTTGCATTGCTAATTGCTATACCTCACAGCAGTGTGTTCAGAATATATCTTGATCTATTAATAGGCTAATAGTTAATTATATGTGAAGTATTTTCTAAACTTTTCTAGGCAGGACAATTTATCTTTCGATTTCAGAAACCATGCTTTTTTTTTAGAACTATAAAAAAGATAAGCTCTAGGAAACTTTCAACTCTTATTCCATTAAAGTATATTAAGAATTGCAATGTTAGTGATTAACCTGTATGCTTTGTCACTATAAAATGTCAAATTGCTACAGTTATAATATTAATCATCATTATTTTCTGATGTTGGTGCTGATCCCCTTGAGAAACTTAATACATGAATTCTGTGATATAAACTTTTAGGCCACTGAAAAGGTAAATTGCTAAATGTCACTCTAATAGCTCCAAGCTCTTAATTGTTAATTTGCATGAAAGCAATTTATCATCAGAAAGTATTTTATTATACTTGAGGCCATGCTCGTGATTAGCTCTTTTGTTGCATTTTTAAATTGTATAAGGAAAAGAAAATAAGTCCATTTTAGAAGAATATGAGTAAACGGAATTGTTGGATGTGATATGAAAACTTGAAATTGAAATATATTTAATTGTAGATGAAGAGAAGTTCAAGATGAAGTACAGTGAAGGCACTGTCAGCAGTGCTAAGTTTGCTGGGATATTGATGATTTTGCCATGGCCTGAGGAACATATCCTGGAGAACAATATTATAAGGAAAACTAGAAGTCAGGGCAATAAACTCAGATACTTGAGATTTGATATTTGGTTTAAAGTTTGTATTTGTTTATAAGCCTAAGCTCTTTGCTCAGTGTCTTTACCAGAACAAAACAAAACAAAAACCTCATCACAATAAAATAAAATTGAAAAAGATTCCTCTGGCTATTTAAGATTAAAGGAGTATAATGATTACTTTGAAAACATTTCACATCTTGGTTTATACCTGGTGTTTAAAACAGGGCCTTATATTCAGTAAACTGTTGAATCACAGAAGGATAAAGATAACAGGATTATTTCATATACTATATGCCCCCTTAACCTCGAAAACAGAGCTAAAGGGGATACAAAATGAAAGGAGAAAGTGAAAAAGGCATTGTTGGGACCATATACAAAATAAAGGTGCCAGTGATTAGGAAATGAAATGAAAATAGGAAATAGTAGGCAGAGCTGAAGTTCCTGGATTAAATTGGTGAGCACGGGGTCTGCACACAAGCAGCAGAAGCTGCAGATTAGAGGCTGGAGGCACTTGCCGAAAAGGGGAAGGAGTCAATCCAGCTTCACCGGTGACAGGAGTGGGATTGGTCCTGCCTGAGAAAGAGACCAAAAAGAAAGCTACAAACGCTGAAAAAGAATCAATACCAAACGGCACCAGATAAACCTCAGGGTATGGGGGGAGGCAGAAGAAGAGTCACGCAGTTTTAGTTTAGAATGAAGTTCCAAGCTAAAACCTCCGGGGCCATGTGATTTTATCTGTGGAAGCCTTCAGACAGCAACAGAGCAGTCACTTTAAATTGCCATTAGAGAGAGAGGGAGAGAGAGAGGGAGAAAGGAAGGAGGGGGAGGAGGAGGAGGTGGTGGAGGAGGAGGAGGAGGAGGAGGAGGTGGAGGAGGAGGAGGAGGAGGAGGAGGAGGAGGAGAGACAGTTTCTGAAGGGGTATGAAATTCTCCTAAACCATGTATTGTTGTTGTCATTAATAAAAGTAAATTAATTCATTTTAAAAGCTCGACTGCATTAGAAATGAAAGCCATTTTTAACAGGGACTATGTCATGCCTGCACCTCAAGGTACTACGTTCATTTTGTTAAGTTCACCAAAAGGACAAAAGGAACTAGAAGCCTCTAACAGATTATGAAGAGGCTTTAGGGGGAGGGCAACACCCAATTTCCAATGATATCAATAAAATTGCAAGTAGAATCAGCAAGAGCTGTCTTTAACAGTGAAGCTCAGAAGCACTCTTTTAACAGAAGAGGCCTTATCTGTCAAATACAATTCCTCCCACTCTCCTTTTACTTCTTCCTCAGAATTACGGACTTACACCCACAGTGGGGATTTCTAGCATCCCTCAGACTTTCCCTCAGACTAAACCGCTAACAGTAACATTCCCCATTCCTGGCCACAGGCTGCTCCCGTTTATACTCCTTTTTGCCGCCTCCTTTCTGTTTCTCTCGCTCTTGGACATCCTTGGAGATTAATTCACCAAAAGCGTTTTCTCTTATTATATGTGTATTCAAAGTGTGCCTTGTCCAGGTAAACAGATCTAATAACACAACATAAAATGTGATCATTTCCAGTGGAAAGAGCAAAAGGTAACCCTTGATAATTAACACATGCTGTCGTGTCAGATTGTCTCATCTCGCTAAAACCTGTAGTTTAAAGAAACGGTTTTCACTGAGTGAAAACTGACTTTGATTTCTGACTTTGATTACTGACTTTAAAAATGAAGAAATGTTGGGCTCTCAAAGCTTATTAAATAATTTTTAAATTATTTAAATTTTGGTATATAAATATAAAAGTTTATAAATGGTATTAGAAAGAAAACCCATATAAATATTCCCAAAAATAGATGACTCTTCAGACAAATTAGAATGAATTAATAACTTTGATTTTAAAACCATACAATTGATGAAGTAAGCAACTCTGGACAGAATATAGAAAGTAACTTCTAAATGCAAAGAAGAGAGATTAGAAGCAAGTGGTTCTGGAAGGGAGCTGATACTTGGCGAAAGAGAGTGGCAGCGGATAAATTTCACATTTTGCGCTTCTGGACTGTAGCCAGGCCTCTTCTGGAGTGAGGCCAGGTCCCAGTTGGACCGCAAGAGACTGCTGAAACTTAAACTGTCCCAGGAAACTGGGCAGAATATGAAGCAACCAAACGTGGTAGAGGTGGGGGAAATTCTAAAATGAATAGAACCAAAGAAGTGCTCCTTCTTCTGGGTATAAACACTTCTATAATCTTTGCTCAATCCAGGGCTGTGCATTAATAGGTGGTTTAAACTGATACCCAAGTGCCAGTTTACTGTTTGAGTCCAGCTAATTTAATGGTGCCTGCTGAAACAAAGAAGACAGTACTCTTCCAGGGAAGATAGCGGATTCCAGAGTCTTCATAGTATGACGTTTACATTTACAAACCCATGCAATTAAAAGTCTCTTCTTACTTCAGGGTCCTAATTTTGGTCAGTTGATTAATCAATATACAGTCTATGTCAAATTATTAATATGTCCCCCAGACATATACTCACAAAACTAGCTCAAAGAAAGATTTTTTATTATTTAAACAGGAGAAATTTCAGAGAGGAAGGCAGGGGACATGAATTTGGAGGTGGGAAAATGCCTTTTTCTTTAAAAATCCTTTTTGATAACAACATAGAGTTAGCTTTTGCTCATGAATTGATTTCGCTATCTTTATTTTCTATAAAGTGTGTGATGTTGTTTTCTGTAAATATTGTATCTTTTTACTTACTGGACTGTTAACTCCCTGGGGTTTTGATATTATTTTTCCCAATTTGATCTCTCACAAAGCACGCTATTTTTTCCCTTTTGATGCCAATCTATATCTTTCATCTGTGATAAAAATAAAATAATCCAACAGAAAAAAAATTTCAAGTGGAGAACTTTTGTAATGCTATGAAAGAGTTAAGTTTTCTCATAGCTGTTTGACACAAGCAGTCTTATAACCAATCCTAAGTAATAATACATTATAAATGACAAGTTCTTTGAGTAATAAAATAATACATTGAGTTAGATCTATTTCCTTTGGTTGGAGTATTCTAGAGGTAAAACATATTTTATCTTTCTGATATTAGAATTTCAACACATTGAATAATGATTACAAATTAAATATAATTTTTTAAATACATAGAGTCATATATTATAATACTGACAATTTTGAGAATACAATTTAAAAGAAATAGTTAGTGACAAGCCCATTGTGATATGTTTCAGGGTGAGAGGAAGCTAAGGTTAAAAAAATGAGCAAAAAAGACATTCAGAATATATAGTATTTTTGATAGAGATATGAAAAAACTGAAGTGGAAAATACTTAAATTTTCAGGAGACTTTGAAGGTTAATATGGACAAAAATTTATGAGTTATTGAAGACAATATTTAAAGTTAGTGATGGGCCAAAAAGAATAAGACATACATTTGTTAAGTAGTAAACTAATAGTACCATAATGCAAATTATTACTCTAGTTGAATAAAATCGATACAACAGCATCTGAAAAAACCAATCAGTTATTTAAGGATCTGACAGTTACATAAACATAAGGCATCTGAAGCTTCAGTTCTTTTTAAATTTTTAATTCTTCATCCAGTAAGAAATTAATAACCTCCTCCTATTGGTCAGGTGAGGCATCCGTTAGGTAACGGAATAAAGGTTGAACAAACTGACATATCCTGTATATTCATTCTAACAAGGAAGGAGGTTCAGGGAAAAGCAGGCAAATTAGTTTCACTAGTGAATGTATTATTACAAAATAAAGAAAAGGATATTATTGGTAGGAGGAGAACATAAAGCAAGGAACATGAATCCACCAGAGGTGGGTCAAAGACTGCAACCCTGAGAAAATGAGAGGAGCTGAGACCTGGTGGATGACAAGCAGCTAAGAAAAAAGGGGCGGAGATGGCAGACATTTAAAGGTCCTAGACATCCTTCCAAAAGTACAGCAATTGCCAAGATCATGGAAACCTTCTCTGTTACACCTTATCAAGTTAATCATTCCCCTTAGTGCTGTGACAACTCACCCATTTCTACAGGTTCACTTTTCACACTGTATCATAATGACATTACCTCACTAAATCGTGTGCCCCTTAAAGTCACAGTGCACATGAGAGAACTCTGTTCACAAGTTTGTAATTTGCAAATTTACAGAAACAAGTCTACACATTTTAAAATTTTGCGAGAACCAGGCATGATAGCACTCACCTGTAGTCCTAACTACTCAGGAGGCTGAGGCAAGAGGATCGCTTGAGCCCAGGAGTTTGAGGTTGCTGTAAGCTAGGCTGGTGCCATGGTACTCTATTCAGGTGACAGAGTGAGACTTTGGCGCAAAAATAAATAAATAAATAAGTAAATAAATAAATAAATAAAAATAAAATAAAATTTACGAGGTAAACAGTGTCAGAAATAATACAGTGCCTTTCTTGTGTAATTGTTCCTCTTTGATACATGGCTTATAACAAATGATCAGTATATATTGATTTTTACGTGATTTACAGGTTTTTATGTCTGTTTTATGAAGACTAACATGAAAAACAATAAACACTAAAAATACGCTCATAGACAAACATATCCACACATACTGACCCATAAACACATATATGCGCACACACACACACACACACACAAACACATGCGCAAACACACATACATGGGTACCTTAATTCCCACAATAATCCTCCACTAAGAGTAAACTCCGATTTGTGAATCCATGTTTCTGTTAAATTTGCTAAAATAGGCTCTAAGTCAACAACATCCAAAACAAATTATTTCATGATATAATTGATATTTTTCTAACATAATAAAAGACAACAAAAGAGATCTTACTACTAGAGTGTATTTTTTAGGATGAACCTGTGTACTTTTCCTGAAACTTTAATTAAATAATTGAAAGAAATACTCACTCAAAGCTTTCAATAAAAATAATGGAATAACTAAACAACACTTGTAAAGATCGATAATAATATATGCTTTGTTATAATAAATATAACAAATATAACAAAGCATATATTCAACTTTAGATATAATTTTATGATTTCATTAGTTAAAATGATAATTTTGAAAATTAAATAATTTCCTATCTCTATATATTCACTTGAAAATATAAAACTTATTTACTAAAAATACAAAGTTTTTATTTCTCTCTTATAAATTAAAGTTAATAAAATATTTTTAAAACATTATAAACCATCAAAATAATTTTGGACTTGCATAGTTCCTGCTTTCTAGAGGTGAAAATTCATCTTGTAACCAATTACAAAATGTTATTGTAAAAACAACAACAAAAAAAGAATACCTCTATTTAGATTCCCACGGTTATCCATTCAAAGTCCTATCTCTTCCTTGATTCATTTTGGAGTACATGAGTGATAAAAAGTTGCTTAGTTCAAGTATGTCTTACTTTTAATCTAATGGACCTCTCTTCCCACTGGAGTGTCCCAAAATTCCTATCTTAGTCCTCTGCTTTATTAAAGTATTCCCTCATTCTCTCAGCCAGTTTTAAAATACCATCAATGTGAGCGCTCCTAAAATATGTATAACTCTAGCACAGATTTTTTGAATGAGCTCTAGATTTATCTAGACTTATATACCCAACTGTTTACTCAACATCTTCTCTTGAATGTTAACTAGATACCTCAAGTTCATCCTGTCCAGAACCTTCCCACTCTCAGTTGATGGTGGCTCCATCCTCCCTTTTGCTAACAACAAAACCTTTATACTTACCTTTCACCTTTTTCTTCTCTCACCTCGTATCTAATATGAAAGGAAATCACATCTAATAAGAGAGGAAATCCTGTTGGCTCTGGCTTCAAAACATTTCCAGAATTTTACTACTTTTCTGATCACATCTGTTATCAGCATCTAGGTTTGAGATATCATCATTTCCCTCACTGCCATTGTCTCCTTGCTCTTGCTATTTCTATTATTTCCCTTCTCACATCATTCTCGAGAACAAATATATGGAAATGGCTACTACCAAATAGTATTTATCTTCCATTGTCTCTTGCCTTGCTTATGGCATTATAGTAGATGTTAGGAAGGAAAACATAGAAAGAGAAGTACATTTGTACATTTATGTTAAAATAATAAAAATAACAACAATAATTCTCACTTTCCCAGTCTGCCACCCTAACTCTTTCTAAACTTGTTTTAAGCATTAAGAAATTAAAATGCATTATAGCTGGAGAGAGAGTCAACATATTAGGAGGACAGACTTTTCTGCCTCAAATGTGTGAGGACTAAGGGCAAAGCATCGGTGAGTTGTCACGAAAGCGGGAGTATCTAGAGTATGAAGTAGTACTCAGGTTGATGAACTTAGAAACATTGGTGGCCGAAACAAAAAGTCTGGGTCTCTGTGTGTTTTAACCTGGAGCAAACCATGGTGGCACATTTTTAAAACATTCAGTGAATCCAAATACATGATGTCATTTAATATAATATTTATTTCTACCTTTTCAGCACCATTAGTCCTCTGGGTCATAAAAATGCCCCTAAAATAAGGCCTCCTCTTTTCAGCATCCTAAAACATTAGGCTCTTCATAATCACTTTAGTAACAACATCATTTTATTACAGGCATAAAACAAACCACCCAAGGATAGGTTGTAATAAAAAGAGAAGATTTCGTCTTACTTAACTGTACACACAATGAACTCTGAAAAAGTACTCGTCAGAGAAATAGAGATGATATATTGAAATCCATCCAACATAAAGTGTCTGTCGATAAAGATACAACAGAAATATTATACTCCACAAAAAGATACGTTTACATTATATAATATAACATATCTTGATTAACAAAATACTGGAAACTGAATAGGTTTATATTAGGTGGGGCAAGGGAAGAGAAACGTTACCAGGGTCATGGGGTCTTTGTGTATCTTCAATTAACCCAAGGAAAATTCTGTCCTTTAGAGGCGAGGAAGAGATACTTCTGCACATTCCATTTGACTTAGTCCCCTATCATCATGGGTATTTTCCCCAATTGTTAAGAGAGATTTAAAATCGAATGCTCAAACTGTCTCTTACTCCTTCTTTAACAAAGAGACCTGTATTTATTATTCCAATCTTTCACTTTAAGTTATTTTCCAATTACACAGAGATATTACTAAATCACTTGGTATATTTGAGCAAAATGGGAACTGTCATATAGGTAGTTTCTTGCAACCAATTACTCATTTGGACTGATGATCAAAATGTATGACTCAATCATGTGATGTGAATTGAGTCCAACCTTTTCAAGGCAATCTGACTCACCCTCTGACTATCCCTGCACTGAGGAGAACATAGAAATTCCTAAGGTGAGAAAACAACAAAAGTGTATAGAGGCTTCGAAACAGGATATTTGTCATTTCCTTGATCAAAATTATCCATTGCCTTCTTGACCTATTTGAAAAATAATGCCCACTTCTTTCTAAGTTAGAAAGATTTACATGGTATCAACTCTAGCCACACCTGCCCTCTTGGCTTTCTTCATATGGGAAATCACCAAACTCAGTCCCTCCCTAGAGCTTTGCTTTTGCTCTTTCCTTGCATGGAAGGCTCTTCCCTCCGATCCATACATGTTTCTCCTATCATTTATGCACGTAGTCAAACATTAATTTCTCAGATAAGCTGTCTCTGCCCTCTTCTCTAAAGTACTCTCTCACACCTGCTTCTGCCACTCTCTGCCATCTATTGCTTGACCTACCTTTAAGTTTGGTGAAAGTTATTATCGCTTTTTGCTACTATATTCGGTATACAGTTGTCTGATATCTGACCTTGAACTGGAATACAAATCCAAGGAAGGAGTTCCAGCTGATGCTGTATCCCAGGCACCAAGAACAGTGTCTGGAACATAGTAGATATTTAATAATGTACTGAATTAACTAATAGTTTAGGGATATGTTGAAAAAGCATGACAGGTCATTTGTTTCTCTATTTTCTATTATTTAGAAATAACCTATTTTAAATTTCATATGTTATGAGATGTGACTCCTTTCTGAATTCTCCATTTGTTTACAATATGTCATTTTTTTTTGAGAAATGACAAAGCTTTTAATTATTATCCTATTGCTATCTTGCTCTGGATATGATTTCTCATTAAGAAATACATTCTAAATAAAAGGTACTATAACTTCTCAAATTGCTTTTTGATAGTTTTGTAAAATTGAATGTTAAAATGACAGAAAGGAATAATTATTATGCAAATGAAGATTAAAAATCTAAGGTACAAATGATCTTTGATTAAAATGTAGAATCTGTAGACAGTAAGCTGATATACTACTTATGGGGATACTAACTCTTTAAATTGGTCTTTTTAGATACAGAAACTTGTTTGTTTTCATAATCAACAAAAAAGATACTTATCAAATGTTTTTAGGCTTACACTTACTGCCAGGCACTGTGTGAATAACAAAGGTGCTGAAGGGCTTGCAATTACATAGTGAAGATAAGATATATATTAAAATATTGAAAACATGGATATTAAAAAAATAAACTATAAAATGTCAGGTAACAAAATCACTGTAGGCTTAGATGGTTACATAAAAGTGAATTTAGGAGTGGAGTTAAAGACCATTTGTGAATTCAGGAAATAAATGAAAGACAAATAATTTAACAAAGTAATTTAACAATGAAGGTAAAAACTTTGGAAGATTATGCACAGCGGTTTGGACATCAGCAAGATACAGAGCCCTATAAGAAAGGGAAAGTTCTGCATCATAAAGGGAAGAAAGTTTGGCCACATTACTAAAGTGATCAGTATAAAGTTAGACATCAGTAAACGTTTTTCTAACATCTCCTAAAAGTGAAAATATAAGTAGTATTTAATTTTGGATGACCAAAAAACCCACACATTTTTAATAGATTTTCTTATAAAATTAAGTTTACTTTGATAGTTTTTTTAGCATTTGAATACATAGTACTTATCTCTGACAGAATCTTTTTCCATTAATAATATTTAACATCTTTAAAGAAAATGTTTGCGCTTTCTTTATCATGAGTTTTATGATTTTCAGGCAAAGCTAGCTTAGTAAAACATCTAGATAACTTTGTAAATCAGTTTCTTTTAATGACGTTGATTAGAAAAATATTTTTAACTGTAAATAAATATAAAAATGTGTTCATAATTTTTATCTAAAGCTATTTTGTCTTCAGCAAAGAGAGAAAAAGTATTCCCTACGGTGTAAAATGGGCTTGGCAAAATATGTTATTTGCAGGTTTGAGACCTGCCCCCGACGGTTCTCTGACTAAACACAAAAGCATTCCAGAGGCAGAATCCTGTTACGCTTATCCTCAGCATCAGACATACTGAAATCTAATCCTGTGACTGAACACAGGGCAAAGACTTGGGTACCATTCCTAAAGGCCTGATGGTATATATGGCATTTGCTAGATTTATATAATCAGTTCATGGAGATTGGGGCATAACTCTAAAATATTGAGTGCAAATCCACACGTCTTCAATACTTTGGATTTTACCAATGAGAGTTTATTTTTTAATTCATAATGTTAATAAACAGTCAACTACTGTCTTACACAAAAAGGAAAAAAAAGACATCCAAAATGCTAATTAGCAAGGCGTTGAGACTTGGCTTTCTGATGAGTACAACAGCTGACCTCCCTTGGAGTGCTCTTTCTTAATGAGAATGTCTGCTGTACCTAGATTATAGTTTAAATTGCAAAACATACACACTGTTTGCTGACATGTTTTTAAGTAAATTATAAGTGTTAGTATAAAAGATTATAGATATTTTCCAGAGTAAGCATTATAGCCTATCCTTACAGTCGCATATGAAACAGTGATTATTCGACCAAAAAAAATTGCTGAGTTCTAGATGTAAGCTCCACAGAGGCTAGGACAGTCGCAGTGTCTCTTTATAAAGTGCTTATAACTTAGGGTATAGGTTAAGCAATTTTGTAAGTGAGTATACTATGAAATTATGTGGGAACAGATATTTGGGGTGGTTGGAGGTTAAGATAGTGACTTCTGTGTGGAGCTAATGGACAGATAACTTTATGGAGCAATGGGATTTACTTGCACTTGGAAGAAAGAACAGGCAGAGGTAAGGGGCAAAAGGATTTAAAAAAAATTTAGAGATAGGGTCTTGCTATGTTGTTCAGATTGTCCGTGAACTCCTGAGCTCCAGCAATCCTCCTGTCTCAGCCTCCTGATTAGCTTGGACTACAAGTGTGGCACCACTGTGCCCGGCAAAAAAAAATTTTCTTTCAAAAACATGGAATTACATCATCAAAAGCATAAAGTGAGAATACATAGTCTGTCAGAGTATAAAGGAGAAATAATAAATTAGTAAATCTATGATTTGTAATGGCAACCTTAAGTGACAGATTTTTAAAAACATCACACTAAACTTAGTAAGCAAGTGGAGATCATTGATATCATTTAGAGCCCCCAAAGAAGTGATCTAGAGTGTGTGTGTGTGTGTGTGTGTGTTTTTATATATATATATATATATATATACATACATACATATATATTAACCTACAAGCAAAGTGGAAATTGGAATGGAAGCAAAAAATGGAGTCCGGGAAAACAGTTCATTAATTCACTTACTCATTCAAATATTCCTGAGTGGCCATGTGTTATGTGCCAGCCACAATGATGGGAAGAGAAGGATTAAAATGATTCCTACTCTATGTAGTTTATTGAGGGAAAAACAGTCAAAAGACAGCCACAAAATTGATTTAAAATATACGGTTTTAAAAGTTATGGTTATCACTGAAAACCAAAAGATTAAAAGGGAAAATATCTGGGACAGAAGCTTGTTTTGGGATATGTCGTAGTTTGTTCATGCTGCTGTAAGAGAAACAAAACAAAGCAAGACAACACTACAGAGTGGTGGCATATAAACTACTGAAACTTATTCCTCACAGTTCTGGAGGCTGTGAAGTCCAAGATAAAGTTACCAGCAGATTCAGTGTCTGAAGAGGGTCCGTTTCCTGTTTGACTAGTGGCCGATCTCTTGCTTTACTGTAAACTCACACGGTGGAAGAGACAGAGGAACTCTGGATTCTCTTTTACATGAATTCTGATTCATGAGGTCTGCAACCTCATGGCTTAATCAACTCTCAAAGGTCACGCTCCTTCATACCATAACACTGGGGTTTATATTTTAACATATACATTTTGGAGGAGCATAAATGTTTATTTTAGATGGTGACAGTGGAAATGAAAATAAGAAGATGAACGAAGTGCTTATGAAAAATTAAGTTTTCCATAAGAGAGTAACTGATTGACTGATACAGGAAGTTGGTGAAAACAAAGAAACCAAGGTTACGGGTGGAATGAAAAGACCATAAGTAATTTTTTTTTTTAATGACAAGAAGCTGGTGGTGTGGAAATCATGAATTTGTATTAGACACTGTCACATTTCTAATAGGGCATGAAGATATTCATCAGCTATTTTAAAATTTGGGTATGGACCTCCTTCTCCTGGGGCAGGTGGAAAAATAGAGACCCAATTTATACTTTTACCAGAAATAATTAAAAATATAGACAAACAGATGAAACAATGGCCCTCAGTATGCTGGACATGATATACTTGGGAACAATGAGCCCTGAGAGAGACGGTGTTGGGGATAAGGAAGGGGGAATAAGGCGAGCCCATGATTGCCCCAGCTTTCTGCCTCAAGTAAGATTACAGACCTTAGTTCAGGGAGGTGGAACCCAACCGGAGCCCAGGAATCAACCTAACTTCAGGAGATTGGGCTTGCAACCAGAAAACACAAGGCAGCTAGAGTTTGCAAAGCAAGACATTAGAGAGGAGAGAATTGTTCACAGATGAACTCTGGAAATCTGCACAGATTGCCTTTTATATATGTAGTTGAGTACTGATCAGCATGTTTTTTAGAAAACTACTCACAGTAGAGAAAAGACCCACCCAAAATAATTAGAAGTAACAGTATTTATATTTCACACGGGGTTGGGAATAGCATCCATTCCTATCAGCCAGATTGGAAATTCTCATAATTCATAGTACGTCTTCTCCAAAGGAAAATTTCAGAAAAATAATGATTTTATTAGTGATTTTTTCCAAACACTTACATAAGAAATAATTTTACATAAATGCTTCCAAAAAATTGAGAGCAAAGAAGACTTCCCAACTAATTCTATGTGACCAGCCTTATCCCAATGTCAAAACCAGACAAAGATATTTTAAAAAAGAAAAACTATAGACTGTTATTTCCAAATATATGGATACAAAAATTCTTAACGAAAAAGTAAGTGTAACTTAACATTTGAAAATCAACCAATATTTCTCATTGTATTAACAAATTGAAACAGTAAAACCATATGATCATCTCAATAGATGTAACATTTACAGAAATGGCATTAGATAAAATCTAACATCCATTCCTGATAGAAACTTTCAGCAAAGTAGGAATAGAAAGGAACTTCCTTAACCAAATAAAGACCACCTACAATCAACCTAAGGTAACCATCCTACTTACCAGTGAAAAACAATGTTTTTCACATAAAATTGGGAAGAAAAAAGGGTGTTGCTCCCAGCTATTCTATTCGACATAATTCTGGAGGCTTTATACAGTACAATTCGCAAGGAAAAGAATTAAAAATCATACATATTGGAAAGTAAGAAGCAAAACTCTACTGACAGAGGACATGGTGGTCTTATGTAAAAAATCTTATGGTATCTTCAAAAGCAATTATTAATAGAACTAGTAAGTAAACTTAGCAAATTTGCAGGATATGGGAGGCAATATACAAAAATCAATTGTATTTTTATGTGCTACCAATGAAAAATCAGAAATTGAAATAAAATATTATTTACAATAGCATGAAAATGTTACATGAATATGATTATAAATAAAATATGATTATTTTAAGCATAATTTTAATTATGCTTTGAATCTGAAGAATATGTTCAGTTAAATAGAAAGGAGGAGATTATGAGATAGTTTGAATGTTTTCAGGATTTCTATTTAGAATTTCCACTTGACTTAAATGTTCAGTGTCCTGTATCAACCTTAAAGCTCTGATTTTTAATTTATATTTCTTAAATTTGAACCACATTCTTTTCATGTATCTTTACATGTTCTGTTTCTAAGTCTACTCAGATAGTTAGTTACAATCAGGGTTGAAATATGATTTGCAAATGAATGAAAATGGACAAGGGAGAAGATAAATTTCCTGTGATTTTACTAAGAGTTAGAGTGAAGAGGATAAAACCTAGAGTTATATATCTGTATTTAGCTGGAGAAAGGGGACCGCCTTAAGTAGACGTGAGCAGTAGTAGTTAGTAAGAAGAAAATCTGGATCAGAGATCCAAGGATTGTCCTCCAGGTAGCTTCAGTGCATAGGGTTGGCTCAGGTGTTGTCTGGAGCAACACTGAAAGCAAGTGGTGGGGAAATAACAGTGCTCAATCATCGCTATATATGAGACATATCCAGACTGTTTGCAATTCAGATGGTAGCTTACTTATATTTATTTTTTTTTTAGGCTCAATCATATTGCTAAATACTTTGATCTCATAATGTGGATACTGAACAACTAAGTTCAGAAAAACAAATCATAAATTTCTACACATGGATATTTATTTTTACCTTTGTAAAACAGAGTATTGAATGTAGTGAATTGTGAAATCTTAATAAATGTCATGAAAATCCTAAATGTATATGCTTGCTCATAATTACTAAAATTGATATTTCTAAAGTGTAATTATCTAAAACACATCTTATATCTGATTGTGTTAATTATTGTTTTTAACATTGATTCAGCAACTGAAGGTGTATTCTAAAGCTCCACCTGTGCAAGTCAACTTAAAATGTGCATCATTTTAAAAATAGATTGTGACATTTTTGCAGAGTTAAGTTCAAAATAAAATTATATATTATATAAATGCACAAAAATAGGATATGATAATTGTGTTCCAAAAAGAGAAAGATGCAAACTCAGTACTCTCTTAGTTTCTTTGATTAGTGATATTTTGTTGTTTTAAGTAAACAATTAAGTGTATAAATTTGGATTAAAATTTAGTCATAAATAACTACTTGCCATCTCTATTATTCATAAAGCTTAAATTAATTTCAAAGAACATTAATTGCTTTAATTTGTATTTCAAAAACATATTGAATGTTCAACTAAATGAAAAAGGACTGTTTATACTTTCATAGTTAATAAGTCATAAAGTATTTATGCCATTTCTAAATGTGTTTAATGTTGTTCCTTTTCTGAGCTGCACTGATTATAATGTAGAGATAAGAGTAATTATCACTGACACATCAAAGATTCTTCTTTGCTTGTTTTTACGAGTATGGAAAAAGGAGGCAGTTATGAATCACTGTTATGCCCACATTGGCAGTAAAATATCTTTTATACAAGTATGATAAAATGTTGATTTTAAAAATCAGCCTAGTAGAAATTATTTGTTCTTAAAATGATACTGAGCTTTATTCCAAAAGACAATTTTATTTTACCTTTTTTTGGCATTTTAAATTTGACATCACTCCTTTATTTCATTTAAATTTTGCTATATATATATTTACTTTTATATATATAAAAGTAAATCTTATCTTATACTTTACTTCTATAGCGGTAAATACAGTTGCTATAGATGACTGAAGCAGACAAGGATTCTGAGAACAGAGAAGATCACCTCCAATAAATGAAACTACTGTCTGGAGTGGGTGTTGATCACCACAGCTCTGTTATGTAGTTAATAAATTACTTGCCCATTTCTATCCATGCCTAGTATACAATAGGAGAGATAAAAGATCATTTCCCTCCCTGGCCACCACTCATTCTCCATCTTGTCAAATTGCGCATTATAAACACAGAAAAGAAGAGGAGAAATTATTGCCATGAAAATTCACCCATAGATCCATTAACTTACTTTTGACAAAATCTTATATTTTAGCTGTTTTGAATTTTGATTCAAATTTTAGCTGCTCTTAATTTTTCTTAAAGATATTAAGAACCAGGATAAAAGAGAAGGGCTGAATGTGACAGAGCAGCATACTTTTAACACAAGAATTATACCAGGCACTTTCCAGAAGTTTCCATATTCCTCAGTGCTTTCATTTCTACAACATTAAGGAGATAACATGCAGATATTTTCTAGCCCATAAAGTAATGCTCAAATTCAGTATCTATCCATACAAAATATTGTCATTTTTATAATCACCATCCTGCCCAGTTAATTCTGGTATATCTTCATCTTCTTAGAATGCGTTTCCTTGTATGTTCTCATGGAAAATTCCCATTAATTATGTGAGATTCATGTGAAACATTTTTTGTTCCAGGAAGCCTTCCTTGCTTTTTTTTCCAAAGTGAAGTTGATCGATTTTTCTATTGTACCACTTTAATAGTTCAAGTTTAACATCTGCCAAACTTTATTTCATTTGATAACCCAAATTACTGCTCTGATTTGTAGTCCCTAAGCAACTACTAGGCAGGAATGTTTATTATTCACCTTTGCCTCACTAGCAAGCAATAGGATCCCAATGTATGGTGAACACTCCATTTTGTTGATGAATGAATGAATGTAAGAACATATTTAGCATCATAGATAAGAAGACTGGACATTAGTCAAAATTTTATAAGCATTATGAATACTTATTAAATCATACATTATAAGCTGGAGGAGTTTCACTCAATGTAGTAATCAAAATAATAATAAACAACTGCATCTTATTCCTAGTATGGTGCTAAGTGCCCTATGTTACCTAATTGTCAAAACTTGATAAGGTAAGTATTAATTTTACTTAAATTGCAGATATAAAGTTATTGAGTCTGAGGGCTTAAATAATTTACCTTAAAAATTTATATATATATATAAAACCTATTTATCTCTAAATTGGACCCAGGGAGTCTGATTCCAAAGCCATTGCATAAAAATGGCAAATTAGAATAAGCGCAAAATGGGTAGAGCTGCCTCTTTAAATGATTTTAGACTTGTAACCTATCTTGCATAATCTCAAATTAACAACTACTGGCAGTTATAATATTTTGTTAAGTTAACATTATAAATATAACTATATAATAATTGGATCTCTTGAAAGCTATATTGTTGCATTCATATGAATAAATAAATCATGTTTTAATTACTAATTAAAAGTCATCAAGTAAAATGGAATACAAGCACAGCCTGAAGTAGAAGTTGTTCAGTAATGCTATCTTAATCAAGTGAGTGATTTTATTAAGCTCTTACTATACATTCTCTATTGGTATCTGGACTTAAGGATGGATGATATGGAGGAAAATTAGGGACATTATCACTACTTTATACTTGAGTTATAAATCCGTAGTTAATTACAGCCTATACAAATGAAAGGATTAGTGAATAATACAGTATTTGCACATGACTTGGACTTACTTTTCATTTATTCAATCCTGACCCTTAACTTCTATGCCTTTTTATATTGTTATCTTTTCTTCCCCTTCAGATCTTGTATTACATTTAGCTTTTTTCAGAATGTCTTCTTCCATCTTTAGCCTAGGTTTTAAAATATTAATATTTTTTCCATAGCAACAATGTCCCTAGCCTAATGGAAGTACTTATCATACCACGTTGTAATCTTCCCTCCTCTGTTTCCCCATTAAGTCAGACATTCCTTAAGGACAGGTATTGGCTTGTTCAACATGTGTTCATGGTGCTGAGAAATCTACATTAGTCAGGCATTACAGACTCAATGTAGAAAACAAAAACTATGAAAATGAACAAAAAAGAATATAATTCAAGGAAAATATGGATCCTTGCCAATTAAAACCAAGAGTCTGTACTGGGAAATCCAGTAATAGATTATAAAGGGTAGTGAAAGGCAGGGTTTAGACTTAGTGAGAAAAGCTCTCATAGTAGAGGACATTATAATATAGAAGTGCTCAATAAACGAAGTATCTAAATAAGAACAATCTGGTAGGATTTATTGGAGCAGAGGATGCCTGAAGGTAGATAGAGTGGTAATGACTAAATTTGGGAGACATTCAAACGATAGATTTCATTGTCATTTTCATGGCTGATGTTTTTTGAGAGATTACCATGCGCTATTATGTTTTACAAAGATCAACTCATTTTCTGTGAGACTAGTATTATTAGTCTAATTCTACAAGCAAGAAAACATGACATTTTTGTTAACTGTGATGGGGAATCCTCTAAAATAACTCTCAGTAAGCCTTCCCTTATAATAGACATACCCTTGTATAAACTCTCCCCTTCACTTTGGATTAGATTTACCACCTTTTTTCTAACAACGCCAACAGCAACAAAAACCATGGCAGAAATGATTGAATGTCACTCATGAGATTAGATTATAAAAAGACCGTAGTTTCCCTCTTGAACGCTTTCTCTGTCTGGATCGCTTGCTCCTGGGGAATTCAGCTGCCATATTATGAGGCAGCCCTGTTGACTGGGCCAGTGAGTGAGTTTGGAGGCAGAAGCCATCATTTCCCACCCATCTCTCGCCCAAAACCTTACCATAACTACGGTCCATCTATACCTCGATTGCAGTCTTGTATCTTGTATCTTGTCTGAACCACTCGCTTCAGCTGTCCCCAGATTTCGGATCCACAGAAAAAAAGTGAAGTAATATCTATTTTTCTGTTTCAAGCTGCTAAATATTCTAGTGAATTTTTGCACAGTAATGGATAACTATACAGCAAGTGACATAGAAGGGGCGTAAATCCAGGTTGCTGAGCTTACACGCTTCACTACTTACCAAGCTGATATTGGAAAAGCTCTCCCTCAAGATAAGAATGAGCAGTTTTAAGTTCACTGTAAAGTTGAGAGAAAGGTACAGGGAGTTTTCTCCTGCACCAACAGATGCACAGACTCCCCATCGTCAGCATCCCCCACCAGAGTGGTACATTTGTCACAATTGATGCCCTTACATTGACAAGTCATTCTAACCCAAAGTTCATTAGGGCTCGCTTTTGGTGTTCTACATGGGTTTAGACAAATGCATAAAAGCATGTATTCATCACTATATTATAGCATCATACAGAGCATGTTCTGTGCCCCAAATCTTCAGTGTTCCACCTATTTATTCATGCATAACCCTTCAGCACCTGGCAACCACTGAATTGTTCACTGTCTTTACAGTTTTGACTTTCTCGGAATGTCATATACTTGGAATCATGCAGTATATAGCCTTTTTGAATTGGCTTATTTCACTTAGTAATATACATTTAAAGTTCATCCATGTCTTTTATATCTTGATTGATCATTTCTTTTTAGCTCTGAATAATATTTTATTGTCTGTTATATACCACAATTTATTTATCCATTCATCTACTGAAGGACATCCTGGTGAGTTCCAAGTTTTGGCAATTATAGAAAAAACTGCCATAACTGTTTTCAGATTTTTCTGTAGACATAAAAATTTTCAACTCCTTTGGGTAAAAACCAAGGAGTGTGATTGATGAATCATATGGTATAGTTACATTTAATTTTGTAAGAAACCACCAAACTTTCTTTCAAAGTGGCTGAATCATTTTGCATCTCCACCAGTGTTTCCTGTTGGTCCACATCATTGCCAGCATTCGATGTTGTCAGTGTTTTAGATTTGCTCATTCTAATAGGTATGTAATAATACCTCCTTGTTTTACTTTGAATTTCCTTGATGACACATGATGAGTAGCATCTTTTCATAGGCTTATCGGACATCGTATTTTTTTTTTGATGAGATGTCTGTTAAGG
>CAUYSK010120877.1:0-29718 GCA_963575035.1 Avahi laniger | reverse complement strand
TGTAGCTATGGACCAAACTATGTCCCCCTCTCCTCAAATTCATATGTTGAAGCTCTAACTCTCAGTGTGATGGTATTTGAAGGTGGAGCCTTTGGGAGGTAATTAGAGCTAGATAAGGCCATGAGGGTGAGGCCCTCATGGTGGCATTAGTGTCCTTATGAGAAGAGACACCAGAGATCGTGCTCTCTATCTCTCTGTCCTGCAAGGGCACAGCAAGAAGGTGGCCGTCCACAAGCCAAGAAGAGAGCCCTTGCCAGAATCCAACCATGCTGGCACCCCGATCTCAGACTTCCAGCCTACAGAGCTGTGAGAAGATAAATTTCTGTTGTTTAAGAACACCCGGTCTATGTATGGCATTTTGTTGTGACAGCCCAAGCAGACTAAGACAGATATAGATATAGATACACAGATATAGCTATAGATAGACAGAGATATAAATATAGATGTAGATATAGATAGATGTAGACACAGATCTAGATAATACATAACAGAGAGTGAGAGATTGAGATTTGCTTTAAGGAGTTAGCACAGGTGATTATGAGGCTGGCAAGACCAAAATGTGCAGGCTAGATATTCAGGTAAGAGTTGGCGTTGCGACTCAGTACGGAATCTGCAGGGCAGACCAGGCCGGCAGACAGGAAGCCCAGGCAGGGTTTCTAGGTTGCAGTCTTGAGTCAGAATTGCTCCCTTTTTGGGAAATCTCGGACTTTGTTCTGAAGACCTTCGACTGACTGGACAAGGTCTACCCGCATTACGAAGGGTGATCTGCTTTATTCAAAGTCTACTGATTCAAATGCTGATCTCATCTAAAAAATAGCTTCATGGCAAAACCTAGATTGATGTTTGACTGAACAACTTGGTACCGTGTCCTCGCCAACTTGACACATAAAATTAACCAGCACACACAGTGAGATTAAAGGATTCAGCAGAAAATATTCTGGAAATCTCCATGAGATATTCCCCACGAGGGGAAATCCCTCGTGGCCTTCCTCGATGCCGGGTGAGATTTGTGTTGTGCCCCTGGGTTTCTCAGGACCCCACTGCACACCCTGAGTCCTAGGAGGCGCTGCCCCTCAGCTCTGCGGCGCGAGCTGCTGTTGACCTCCTCTCCGCCAGAGTCAGCTCTGTCCTCTCGGCACTGTCGAGCTCCGGGCCGGCCCCTTCCCAGCATCCGGAGACCCCCACCGGTCAGCTTCGGCTGCCCGTCCCCTGCCCTGCCATCCTGTGCACGGCCAGGAGGACCCTGGGAGCTGTAGGAACCGCCTGCCGCCTTTGAGATTTGCGGTTACCCAGCCCCCTTTCAGGTTTGGCTGCCATCCTGTTTTCACGCCCCCTTTTTCACTTTGCTTTGCTTTATTTGACCAGAAAAGACTCAGCTGTTCTCACCGACCTCCAGTGGGTCCCTTGAGTCTTCTAATGTCCTTGTAGCAAGACCTTGGATCTTAACTTTGTCACATATACGGGAATTTCCACATGCGAGATATTGCCGAACGCTCTGCGTGGAGGTACCAAGTGGCGAGTATGGTGAAGGCCGTTCTGCTCCGTTTCTGTTGGTTTCTCCCACTTTGCTCAAAAGCCCCCAGTTAGAAGAATTGTTCTAAGAAATAGGTCTGCCGAGCAGACACCCCAGCTCCCAGTCTGCTGACTGACAAGGCGAAACATCTCATCTTTCAGCGCAAAGCTGAGGGGACCGCGTTGGTCGTCGGTGCCGTTGCTGGACAGAGAAATGCTGAACCCTTGACACACAGCCAAGGTCTGTCCAGGCGGAACTGGCTCGTCACGTGCCCTCTGTTCTAGAAGGTGTAGGCTGGGTGGGAAGGGGACAGTACTTAGGGCCAAGGTTTTGGGTGCCGCGTGGCCTTGGGCAAGCCATTTACCCACTCTGAATTTCATTACTTCCAATATAAAATGAAGATAATAGCACTTACCTACTTGCACCAATCACACAGCTGTTAACGAGGATCAAAGGATGCTTGCGAAGGTCATGTGTAGAGTACTATACAAATACGAAATAAAAAGGACTTCAGCAAAATAGCAAACACTTAAACTGCACTGTCATATGCTCTGATCTCTGAGCTGCACAATGAGTCATTTAATCCTCACAACAGTTCTGTAATGGGGGTCCTATTATTTCCATTTTAAAGGTAAACAAACTGAGGCCGAGGGAGGTTATGGACCGTTCCCAGGGTCCCACAAAGAGTTACCGAAGGTGGGGCTGAGACCCAGGCAGTCGGCTCCAGGGTCCGTGTTCTTGGCCGTTACCCTGCCCTGCTCCTCCGCTATCCTCTGCCTTGCGTAGCTGCTTACAGAGTTGACGCCCCACAGATATTTGTCAAAGAAAGAAATGGCCAACATAAAAGACACCCGAGTCTTGAGAAGATGCAAGGAATTGCAGCTTTCACCAGTGCCTTGCTCAGAGCCTGCTCTTAGTGAATATTTATGTGATGAGTGATCTACAAACAAATAAACAAAAATGCTTCTACTCTGGAGGGCTAAGAGTCTGGCTTTTGTTTTGGAAAATCGTTCTTGGACACTGCTTTAAATATTCTACATCTTAATTGATGTTAATTGTGTGTCTTGCTAAATTTCCTAAATCTTTCTATGTAAAATTAATACAGTGATTTAACTGCATTTTTAAAAGTTCCATATGCTACTTTCTTCAAACAGAAACTCTGATGTCAGAACTAAACCCTCGCCCTAGAACTCAGGCTGGTGACCCTGGTTCTGACTCAACTTGACTGGATAGGGCCAGAACTCAACTCAGCTCAACTTTGGATGACACAAACCAGCCATTTTTTGGACTCAACGACAGATGTTTGCACCTCTCCGAGAACAGCCTGCATTAGTTGTACCTCACAGGAAAAAGTTGTGAGTTTTCTTTATCACCTCCTCGCACCAGCCTAGAAGTATCTTGTCAACATCCCTTTTAATGGGTGCAGTGACCACCGTGAATCTCAGGTGTGAGCTAATCTACAAAGCACAGAATGAGACAGATTCCCCCTCTTGTTCTGGCTGATGTACAACTGTCAATACCACTAATAGAACTAGAGATTGGGACAATAAAGGTTAAATCAAAGACCTCCTTCCTATGCATTAATTTATACCTTGAACTTCCCAATAAAACATTTGAGCCGGGCGTGGTGGCTCACAACTGTCTGTAATTCCAGCATTTCAGAAAGCTGAGGCAGGAGGATGGTTTGAGGCCAGAAGGTGGAGGCTGTGGTGAGCTATGATCATGTCACTGCACTCCAGCCTGGACAACAGAATGAGACCCTTCTCTTAAAAAAATAAAAGAAGTTTGGGCTGGGCGCAGTGGCTCACACCTGTAATGCTAGCTCTCTGGGAGGCCGAGGCGGGCGGATTGTTTGAGCCCAGGAGTTCGAGACCAGCCTGAGCAAGAGCGAGACCCTGTCTCTACCAAAAATAGAAGGAAATTAATTGGACAGCTAAACATATATAGAAAAAATTAGCCGGGCATGGTGGCGCATGCCTGTAGTCCCAGCTACTTGGGAGGCTAAGGCAGTAGGATTGGTTGAGCCCAGGAGTCTGAGGTTGCTGTGAGCTAGGCTGATGCCATGGCACTCAATCTAGCCAGGGCAGCAAAGTGAGACTCTGTCTCAAAAAAAAAAAAAAAAAAAAAAGAAGTTTGACCTGAACTTAGCTGCAGAGAAATCCATCTTTAATATAAATGGCGAAAACCAGACCTAGCATTAAATGGATAGATTTGACTGAAGGTGACAACTTTGTCAGCCTGTCTGGAGCAGGGAGGCACCGGAGTGGGACAGAGCAGGGGTCAGCACACTTTTTTTGTAAACTGAGTCTTTTAGGCTTTGCAGGCCATACAATCTCAGTGGCAACTCTGAGTTACAACTCTGCTGCTGCAGCCCCAAAGCAGCCACAGATGATAACAATAAACACATGAGCTCTGGACCCACAGGACATTTTTTACAGACGCTGAAATTTTCATGTGTCTTTTGATTTTTCTTCAACCACCTAAAAACATAAAAACTATTCTCAGCTTACAGACCACACAGAAACAGGCAGCAGGTCAGATTTGGCCCAGAGGCTATACTTTGTGGATACTCCGTGGTGTCTGCAAAGATAATCTTGGAGAGGAATTTAGATGACTTGAGTTCTAGTCCCAGCTCAGCCACTAAGTCACTGGGAGCCTCAAGTGAGCCACTTCCCATTCAGAGCCCTCATCCTCCGTCAGTGACGGGAGTGTTTGTAACACAGGCTCTGCGAGGTCCTTCCAGCTCTCGGACGCCATGGCCCCGTGGAGGGTCGCAGGTTGTCCCACTGAGGACTGCCCTGGCTGCTTCCAGATCACCTGCCACAGCTCAGGGATGCTTTAGAATGCCTTGTTCTCATGTCAGATTTTTCCCTCGTAGGGAGGCTCTCAAATTTTTTAGAAGGAAAAAAAAATAATTAATAACAGGATTTAATCCTGAAAGACATTTGCCTAAAACGTCACTGCTCCAAAGCCTATTTAAAAAGGAGGCCACAGGGGCTGGGTACACCTTGGAAATGTTTAGACAAGATGAAAGATGGGATGCTTTTCTCCGTAGAAGATGCAAGGTTCACCAAAGAAAATAAAAATCCAAGTAAAGGATATTGGTGCAGCACTAAAACACATAGTGTCCCTCTTGCTGTTTCAAATAAAGAAAAAGAAAACCCATGCTCTTTCTTCAAAGGGAACTAAAAACAGCAGGATTAATATTGATGCAGCAACGGGAAAAGCAAACAGACAGGCAGGGACAAGACTGCATCCAGCCTCCAAAACACATGTAAAGTTGGAGCTAAAATGTCATATGCATATGTAATTTATATGCAAAACTCTCCCATAACAGGGCCACTGGCTGCCAAGTCTCCTTTTGCCATTTCCCCGATACTTGCTGAAACTCTGTAATTTCATATTATCAGTCACCTACCAAGGGCAAGTCTATCTGAGGAGAACACAGAAACTTTCTTAAGACCAGGATATTAAATTCTTCTCGCTTTCCTGGTAGCCCAGCAGGTTTCGGCAGGAAGACCTATTTTTGCTCCTGTGCGGGCTCTGTCCCTGGCAATGAGTGACTGGAACAGACTGCCGGCAACTCTGCCAAGAATCTGAAGCTCTGATGATGTGAGCCAACCTCAGACTAATAATTTTATATCTCAATATAAGCAAAAGAGTTCCATAAAAATAGACCGTTTTTAACAGGATGGTATTCTGTGCTGAGAGAGGGCTGGAGAACGCCGTGCCATGCGAACATCTTTCCCCTATCTGCGGTACCTAACTTTAGCAACTTCCATATGTCTATTTGTCTGATCGCTGAACTTGGGGAAAGAATGTTGAATGAGATGTGACTCTTCAAACTCCACGTCTGGGATTCTTCAGGGGTGACATACCTTTCGGTGTGTGTGTAACACTTCCTTCTTCCGAGTTCCCAGGAGACGGAAAACAAACAAACCCAAGGCTCAGACTATCGGTAATTCTTCACCAAAGGTATACACGCACGAGACCACGTGCTTGTATATTTACAAGAGACGTACTGATGCCACGGAGGGCCGGCGTGGGAATGGCCTGGTTACTCTAAAACATCTTTTTTTTTCAACATTCAAAGCAGAAATCGCATTCAACAGAGTCTCTCAGATGGGCGGATCTCACGACACACGCCGATTCAGGTGGTTTCTTCCTAGTAAGTTTCCCCGGGTTGTAGGTGGAAGCCTGGCTGCTACAGGAGAGGCAGAAACCAAAACACGGTCGCTTTTTTCTGCTTGGTGGGCGAGGAGGCCCAATCGTCAACATCCGGAGGGCAAGCCAACAGGGCCGAAGGGAGCAGAGAGGGTTTAAGGGATGACGTAATGTCTTCCGTGACCTTGCGCATCCGTCAGTGTTCTCCGGAGAAACAGAACTAATAAACTATGTGCATTGAGACTTGTTTTAAAGAGTTAACTTATGGGTTCTTGGGGGCTGGCATGTCCCAAATCTGCAGGACAGGCCGACAGACCAGGAACTCAGACAGAATTTGATGTTGCAGTTGAGGCAGAATTTCTGATTCTTCCGGAAACATCGGTTTTGCCTTCCCGCTGATTGGATGGAGCTCACCCACATTATCCAGGGCTGTCTCTTCACCTTAAAGTTGCTGAGCGTAGATGTTAACCACGTCTGCAAAATACCTCCCCTGAGACATCTGGATTTGTGTTTGGTTACACAGCTGGCCCAGCCAGTTTGACACTTAAAACTCACCGTAACACCTCGCATGCAGACAGTGCCTTAGGTGTGTGTGGCTGGAGGGAAGGCATCTGCTCAGCCGGAATTAAACAGATGCTCCTGAGATGCATGAGGCCATCGGTTCCGAGGATTGGCTGGCAGACACAGGGCTGAGTTCCTGCTGAGTGCTGAGCGCTTCGCGTGGGGGAGTCAAAGTTGGAGCTTCCAGTCTAGGGGAAAAAGACAAGGGGGCCAACGTCGTCAATCATTGGACAAGACAGTCATGATTCCTCACCTGAATATCATCCTCAGATTTTAGCTATGTTTGTGCAGAGGAAAAAGCAGCATCCTCTCAGTGTAGCTAAGGAATGAGAAGGAGAGAGCTGAGGTAGGGTATGGTGGTCATGTCTGGATTCAGGAAGAGTCCTGGGCACACAGATCTTTCCAGCCACGTAAGTCCGTACATCAGGAGCAACACTGGTAATCTAGGCAAGACCAAAATCCGTAAATATTCACATAAAATACAAATGCATTGTGCGACACATTTGCATGGGAAGTTAAATATGAAGATTTAAACACTTCATCCAAATCCAGAAGACCTGTGAAAAAAGTAAACTAAGTAAAAAAGAGAAAATGGCCAATAGCACTTGCTCATCTCTTCTTTTTTCCTTCCTGAGATGAAGGTTGGACTCTTCCCTAAGATTTCATTATCTCCTCAAAAGTTGGTTACACTTCAAAAATGTGTTTTTCGTGAATGTGATCTTGACATTATTTCTGAGATTTCTTCAGAATAGGATCTTTCGCCTTGAAAAATACATTGCATAATGTGACCAAGTTGATTATAGAAAGCCCGGGGAGCAGGGAGAAGAAAATAGGATTTAGAAGCAGGAGATTGGGATGGGGAACTCCAGCTCTGCCGATGATGAGTAGTGTCCCCGTGAGCAAGACATTTGGCCCCAAAGGCAGCGGGGGCTGGTGGTCCATAAGAGAAGCTCTGGAACCAGCCTGCTTGGGCTCCTTGAAGCTTGGCCACTTGCCTTTGTGACCTTAGGCAAATCGCTCAAACTCTCTGATCCTAGGTGTCTAATCTGCTAAATGGGGAAGAAGACAGCCTCCCTTTCTTGAGTCATTGCGAGGACCAAGATGGTCCATATAAAGCACTTAACACAGCACCAGGCTTAGAGCCACTGCCTGTTACTTTCTATATCTGTAAGCGGAAACAACTACAACAGCACCTGCTGCATCTGTTTCCCAAACTTACTGAAGAATCGAAATTAGATGATGTGAGTGAGAGCTGCATGAAAGTGAGCCGGCACCATGCTAGCAAGCACAGGTGATTATTCTACCTGCCATGCTCGTCGAGTTGAGCTCTAGGACCACTGCAGATCGCGTCCTTACATGGCACAGTGGCTGTGCTCTCTCGGTGGCCCTTCCACATGCTCTCTCCTCCCTTGTCCTGCTCCTTCTTCCCTGCTGCCCTGTCCTATCACCTCTTATAACCCTGGCCACCATCACTGGGACATGGTGACATCAGTGATGTCAGCACAATTCTACCTCCTCTTGTCTTCTTCAGACTCATGGGCTGTGGCCTGCCCAGAAGCTGCCACAAAACTTTCTCCCCCAGCTGTTAACGAGGCGGAAGAGGAGTCCTGGGTTAGCAGTTATGGGCCAGGACACTGGACACCTGGTCCCCATACCGTCTCCAACTCCGATGTCACGTGTGACCTTGAAGAAACCACTTCCAACCAAGACCACTGTTTTCTCATTTCTGCTGAAAGATGTTTAACCCTGGATGCTGGTGGTACTCATCCTTTTACCCGACACCACGCGTAGTTGGGAGGGGGAGAGAGCTGGCAGGAAGGTCCAGAGAGCAGCACCAGGGCTTCAGAGAATGTGGGAGGAGTGTATGTTGAACCCAGTCACACACAGTAATTTCCCGTGTGGAGCACACCTCCTGGCTCTGGGTTCCTGGGCATGACTGAGAGGTGTTATCAATGAGAAGGCAGCAGTGCACCATGGTCAGCGTGTGCTCAGCTCCGGAGCCCAACAGACCTGGAGTCCCAGCTCCAGCACTAACCAGGACACTCTGTTTCCTCACCTGTAAAATGAAGAAAGTAATAGTCACCTATCTGATAGGATTCTAATCATGAAGGTTAATAAGTTATTACACGCAAAGCTCTTAGGATAGGGTCTGCCACATAAGAAATACTTAAATGTCAGCGTAGCTAATAATATTAAAATTATTGCATATTATTTCATCTCATATCATTGAGTTAATTTAATTTTTCTAACAATTTTGTGAGTAAATTACTATTATTTTACAGATGAATAATCTGCTGCACAAAAAGATTAAAGGATTTGCCCAAGGACATACAGTCAGTAGGTGATGCCACCAAGAACCAAACCCAGATAATCTAGTTCCAGAGTCGATGCTCTTATCCTCCACACTATATCGCCTTTTGGTACTCACCATAATTCTATGAATACATGGAAGACAAACAAAAGGATAAGAATAATCCATCTACAGCGATAAGTTCTGAGACCACACCAATCCTAGCACTCCACAATTAATCAACAAAGTGGTGTTTCTGAGGATGTTTTTGCCACCTTGGCCTGACTTCCTTCACTTCCCAGCATACTTCAAACTCTCTTTGTTTCTTAGATTGCATATGTGCACTCAAAAAATGTCAGTTACATTAATAACTCCAATAACACAAAATTAGGAATGTAAACGTCCCCAGGGAGAAGTTCCATAGGGCACCCACACCGTCAATTGGCGGTGGTAGCACTACCCGCCTCTTTGTGTTCTCTGTGCCCTGTGAATGAACAGTCCCAAGACTCTGAGTGTCCCCAGAGAGAAGCCACATAAAATGGACCTAACAGAAACTCAGGGTTTTCTGGGTGGACCACGGGATGTAATCAGTGCCACTCTTTTCCCATTTGAGCTCCCTCACATGGGAGACGACCTCCCCATTACATTCACAGTGAGGAAGGCCAGACCCAAGGTGATCACTCAAATTTTGTTTCCTAGAGGACCCTCGGAATGGCAAAAAATGGAAGTGAGGATAAAACAAAGTAAAAATAATCATAATTATAACAACTTCTAATTCTACTATTTACTAAGCTCCTACTGTCTTCCTGCATATTATTATATAAATTAGTCCATAGAGGAGTACGCCAGGTAGCCAGGTCTCCAAGAGAAGGACAGGAGAGAGGGATTGAGCTGAAAATGCCCATTTCTACTCCCAAATTCACTGATCAGGTATCACACTAACCACGTGAGAAGAGTTGCGGTAAGGCAAGAGACTGACAACATTACTCTAATTGGTGGCTCTCTATTTTGAAGGAAAAATCAAGCATGGAAAATAAATGCTAACACTCATAACCCTATAGCACTTATAAACATTCCTGCTGACAATTTCTATCATGAATTCAGTATGGACCTCCCTAAGAGTTTATGTTGTCCTGTTTCATTCCTCCATCCTCTGACCAAGCAGTGACCAGAAAAAGGGCATTGACCAACTTTTTTATTACTTGTAAATAATCACCAGTTACTTATTAAAAAAAAGAAAAAGAAAACTTGGTATTAAGGTGGTTTACAACATCCAGGCACAGTTAATAGAGGAAGAGAGAAAACTTCCACTTCTGCCATGATGGAATAACTGGTACCAGAGTATCCCTACTGTTGGAAACAACTATAAAACTGGGCAATACATATGAAGCAAATGTTTTCAGTTATTGCACAAGAGTCATCACAGGACTGTGAACCCTGAGGGAAAGGAAATACATGAGATGAAGTAAGGGCTATGATTACTCTGGCTTTCTGCCTAAAGGGACTTTTTGCTGTGCAGTACAGAAAGTTGGATCCCAATAAAACATGGTGGTGCTGCTGAATTTTGGAAGCAGAGATATGAGTTTGGAATTATTGAGGGGCACTGGAATTTTCACAGTAAGGTACCAAAGAGGAAGAAGCTGCACAGAAAAAAGAAATCCAAAAATCTTCACAGGGGTCCTTTGGTCATATACTAAGATGCGCATGTTCATGAAAAGACTCTGTTTTGGCCTGGCAGGTAACAGCTACTGGAAAGCTGCAAAGTGAATAGAGATTTTGAAGATCACCTAGAGCTAGTAGATGTTGACATTTTGAACAGCCAAGGTACAAAGACCTCAATAAATCCTCCAGACATTCAGTCAAATCTCCAGAAAGGCCACACCTTAGAAGTAGGGCCATCCTAGCCAGTCCTTAAGTAAAGTCCACACTAGACCCACAGTATTAAAGCTAAAAAACAAGCCTCAATGGATCAAGCTGATACACCAATAAATTAACTACCAGAAAAAATAAAACCTAACAATCTTTAAAGAAGACAACAAAATCCAGGCTCTCATCAATGTAACACTCACAATGTCTAGCATATAATCAAAACTTACTAGACATGAGAAGAAGCAGGAAAATATCACCAATAACCAAGAGAAAAAAGTCAATAGACACAGACACAGATATGACAGAGATGTTGGAATTAGCATAAAATAAAAAGAAACATAAATATGTTTAAGTATTCAAATGGGACAATAGATATAATGAAGAAACAGATGGGAAATATAAACTAAATATAAAGTAGAGAAATATAAACTATCTTTGAGTGAAATACATGGAAATTCTTGAACTGAAATATAAAATATCTGAATAGAAAAAACAATCACTGGATGGATTTATGAGCAATTGGACATTGCAAAAGAAAATAATCAAATCGAAGAAAGGGCAATAGATATTACTCACGCTGATTCCCAGAATAAGTGGGTGGGAAGAATGAGAAGAGCCTGTGGAACAGTATCTGCTGATTTATTATATGTATAGTCCCCAAATACATGCAGTCCACAAACAGCAAATATATTAGGCTAGAAAAAAATTTGAAAATAGAATGGTTCAAATGTTCCAAATTTGATGAGAACTAGCAACCCATATCCCAAGAAGGTTAGCAAACTCCAGGGAGGATAAACCAAAACAACAACAGCAAAAATAAACACTTCCAGACACATCGTAGTCAAATTGCTGAAAATGAAAGATAAACAGGAAAGCTTAAAAGCAGCCAGAGGCAATAAAAACTATTATTCACAGAGGAACAATGGTAAGAATGACTATTGTTCTCGTCAGAAATAATGCAGACCAGCATACAATGAAATAATATCTTTAAGACAGTGAGGGGGATGTCTATTTAGAATTATATATCCAGCAAAAATATCCTTCAAAATGAAGGCAAAATAAAGACATTTTTAGATAAGCAAAAGCTGAGACTCTGAATCCATCATGAGAAGACCTACACTCAAATAAATGTTAAAGGAAATTCTTCATGTTAAAGAAAAATTTTTCTAAAGAAAAAGTATACCAGATGGTGGCTTGAATGTATACAAACAATGAAAAGCCTGAAAAATGGCAAATACATGGATAAATTCAAAAGAGAATTTTGTCTTTTAATTTTCTTAAAAGATAATTGATTATTTAAAACAAAATTAATAACAATATGTTTAATTTATAACATCTGAGGAAGTACAAAGATAAAATCAAATACTAAAAAAGGCTCAATTTTAAAAAATGAAAAAGGAGAAGAAAAGAACAAAAAGCAGATGAGATAAATGGAAAATGAATAGCCAAATAGCAGAGTAGACGTAAACTCAACCACAACAATAATTGTATTAAATATAAATGGACTAAACATTCTAATTAAAAGGCAGAGATTTTCAAAATGGGCTAAAAAAACAATAAGACCCAACCATGTGCTTTTTACAAGAGATGTACTTTAAATAGAAAGAAGACCATGTCCTCAGCCTAGTAGTTTCTGGGAGACTATCGGAATGCAGAAAACCATCTAAACACAGCCACCCCAAGATAATCCCAGCATTCATGGGCCCCAGAAGCTCTAAATCAGATGACGAAGTCAGAACACGAAGGCCTAATAAAGAGACGTGGTAAGTGAAGGCATGGCTTTCAAGGCCAGCCAATTCTCTGAAAGATCCCAGCAAGCGTCGAGGTGGTGAGGACATAGGTCAGAATGAGCTGGGCCAAGCCCTGGGGAAAAGAGTGACACGATCTGGCTGGATTCATGATAGCTCCCAAATCCAGAGAGATACTTCCCAGAAAGATGAGGCGAGGTGACTGGGCAGACGCTAGAGCGGGGATCTGAAGAGCGTCCCTGGCGCCGGATCTCGAGCGATGGTGGGTAAGCAGGGCTTTGGCGTAGATCCTGCCTGGCACCCGGCATGCACCCTAGTCTATCCAATTCTGAGTATGGCTGGAAACCCAAGTTTTTATTTATTCAGTTCCTACACTAATTCACAATGAATTTGGGGCAATGTATAAAAATATAGTCAACACTAAAGAAGAAAATATGTTCTTGAGGAAATCAGGCAGAGGGAGGGAAGGAAAGCAAAATTGTAAAGCCTGGAGTCTGCATGCTGAACAGACTCACAGGATTTTTAGAAGTGAGCCAAAAAATTGCTTCTGAGACTCCACAAAAGCGAGACAAACAAAGAAACACAGCAAGTCCCCGCTGGGGGGCAGGCTGGGGACACAGCTGGCCAAGCTCATGAGTCAAACAAGATGCAGACTGGAGATGGGGTCCCTCTGCTAACGCATCTGTAAGGAGCTTCCCCCAGATGGGATCAGAGAAAAACACCAGGGACTGGTATTTTGCAAACTGCAGTTATTCCTTTAGGAAGTCATCACGGAGCACATCCTGGGGGCCAGGCGCGGAGCAGAACGTAAGAGGAATTATCTAAGTAAGACAAGAGATCCCTGCCCTGTGGACAGTAGAGTCTGGCAGGGAGGCGGGTATTTGTTTATTCTTACTGGGCATCTAGCTACTGTCCTAGATGTTGTGCTATAGCAGCAATCAAGTAACCAGAAAATAAACGTGACAGGTGTCACGAGGGGACAATGACATCAAATCAGGGATCTAGCCAAGCCTTGAGGGAGCACATTGCAGAGAGGGGATTAACCAGGTGGAAGAGAAGGGACTGTGCCGGACAGGGACAAGTGTCCACCGTGAAGGACGTGAGACGGGAAGCCACACGACGTGTCTGAGGAGCAGACGGGGCCGGAGGGGCCGGGGCAAGGAGGTTGGAAGGGAGGACGGGGGACTGACCGGGCAGGGTGGCGCTGCTCCCGTGACGGATTCCAGACTCGACTCTAAAACCATGGGAAGCTGTTGAAGGATTTTAAGCTGGGGGACGGTGGTATGATCAGATTTGTATTTCTGTAAGATCATTCTGGCCACTACATTGGGAATGGCTTGGAGGCAAGGGACTGACACAAGGAGAACAAATAGAAGGTTCTTTCATGAACCTAAGAGAGAGACAAGGCAGCTAGAACCAGGGAGGAAGGGCTGAAGACGGAGAGAGAGTTTCAGGAAGCAAAACGACAGGCTTCGACTCTTCATTTCTAAGCCTTTCCTAAGCAACACTCTGACATCTTCACAACGAGCCAGGTGGTTTTCCCATCACCAAGGGGCTCCCTGCGAGGGTGGAAGCCGGTGAGTGCAGTGGTCAAGAACATGAGCTCTTGGTCCAGTTGTGTAACCTCGCCCTGGTCCTCAGCCCTCCGCTGTGGGCTTTGGGAGATCACACATGCTCCCGTGACTGCCTTCCTGCTCTCTGGACACAGCAAGCAGGTGTCCACCTTGTGCCCTTGCACTTCCTGCTCTCTCTGCTCGCCCCCAGCCATCCATGTCTCACACCCTCACCGCCTCCAATGCTCACCTCCCACCTGCCCCAATGATGCTGAGTACAAACGCCAACTGCACCTGACACCCCCCAGGACGCCCTCTCCCCCAACCCCGACTTATTGTTTCTGCAGCACTCAGCACAGTCTGTGAAATCTACTTATCTTGTGTATCCTCCACTGAAATAAAACCTCCATGAAAGCAGAAATGTGTATCTTTGTTCTCCTCCATATCTACAACACATGATGCGTAGTAGACATCCAAAACATAGTTCTTGAATGAATGAGCGAAACTATGTTTGACGATCACGTAGCCTGTATTGATTGCTCAGGGAGTGAAAGCTATCAGTCTTTTGACAACGCCAGTGGTACTAATTTTAAAATTTCTAGCATAAATCCCTTCTTCTGATGCCATCCACAATTCCAGTTTTATGCTCAGAATGATTTCTTTCATTCCAGTGACTACTTGTTTCAGCATTTGTGAGAACAAATCTTTCTTGTTCATTAAAATCATGATGTGACTTTTTTCCACGAAGAAAGCAGAACCCCACAGCATTCTAGGTTTACCGAAGGACCACAGGCCAAGGCTTGGACTTCATCCCTTAGGGTGAAACCCTGCAGAGGTCCCACTTTCTGTCAGACTTCCCCAAAGCCCACTTTCCTGCCATCGGGTTTATCCGAGGGTCAGACTCGCGGAGCCGCCTGCTTGCTACTCGCCAACGCGTTCTGTATTTATGTACGTTGCCATTACGTGTGGGGAGCTGGAACTGGAAAGAAGGTAAATAGGACTCGTGATTCTGAGTTGCATTTTCCCGCAGCGCAATTGAAACACCATTCATTCTATTCCTGCTGCATCGATCGGCAATTTTCATTTTCTAATTTCAAGTCAAACCTCTTGCTGCAGTCAAAGTGGTCGACTCCTGGATGTAACTTCACAGCTCATTTTATCTTCATAGCTTAAAGACGTTCTGTTACCATCAGTCTGAAGTGGTAATTCCACTTTTCCAATTAGACTGTGGGAACGAACCAGATAAATGGACTCTTATCCCCCGAGCCGTAATCTCAGCCCAGCCGTCAAGGCTGGGACAGCGAACACCCCAGAAGCTCTTCCCCGCCATTCTGCTCAGAGTCAAAGCCTTCCCCCATGACCCTTCCAAGTGAGCCGCCCTTTGAGGTGCACCTGTATTTTGGAAAGTTGACTCGAATGAGCTGAACTCACTTTGAAGAGTTCTAACATCCACCATAATAAAGGCGTAGAGACCAGGTAGACCTGGGCTCGTTTTTAGCATCATCCTAAAGGTAGTCTCTATCCTTCTTCATGCCCGATCAACACACACACATACACACACACACACACACACACACACACACACACACTTCATCAAAACCAACTGCAAATGCAGTCGGCTATTTTGTAGTAGAAAGAGCAATAGATTTGCTTCAGTAGACATGAGTCTGAGCCCTGGTTCCACTGTGAAACCTGGAGCAAGTCCTTGCCTCCACCTGTGTGTTAGTTTTCTGCATCTGTGAAATAGACAGACATTTTTAAAAGCATATCTGGCACATGGAGCCATTGGGAGAGCATATGAAAGCATTCTACAGACTGTGAACAAGGTCAGGAGGCCTCGCGTGGGTAGCAGTAGGTGGCAGGAGCGTGTCCTCGAGAATCCAATGAACTTGTTGACACGCAGTGTTCCTTTACTCCGTGTCAATGACAACATTTCGTTTCTCCAGCCCCACTGAGGCCCAGTTTCTTCAGCAACAGGATGGAGAAAATAAGCCTTGTCCTCAGAATCTATTAGTCTGCCCTGAAGATTAAGTGACACCTTGCATGTAAATATTATAAAAATAAATGCCATGTGAATATATTATTATTGCTGTCGATATTGTCATTTAATTACATAATTCAAGTGTGTATTTGGTGCATTCTACAATGACCATATGCCAAACATGTCTGGAGCGAGAACCAAGGTAAGGACCAAGATAGATTCTACCCTGAGAAGCAGCGAGATGAAAACACAGTTGAGTCCGGGGGACAGACTACAGGAGAGGGAGACTCCTTCTCCTTCACCCTTTGGCTTCGGGCTGATTTCTTTCCTCTGAGTCCCTCTGGCCCGTTTATTCACGGGAGAGACTATGACATCACATCACTCTCCTATATATATTAATACAACCACAAATGATTTCCTTCCCTCTGCGTTTTATGCCTGGAGTCTGCTAATTCTGTTTCTTGAGTGACATCCATGCGATTGCCCAAAGCCTGCTTTCCCTGCCCCTTGATGGCAAGTGTGAATGTTCACACAAAAGGGAGAGGACAGAAAGTTAACTGAGGGGCTGTCTTGGATAAAGTTGCTTCTCCAAGTTTCTGCCCTAGGGAGTCCCTGGCAGACCCTGAGACCCTCCAACATGATGCCGTGGAAAAGAAGGGGCTTTAGGGTCAGGCCCCTGGATGTGAATCCTGGCTCTGCCCTTTATGGACTGTATGAATGGGGGCCAGTTATTTCACCTCCTGAGTATCAGTTTTCTCATCTCTAAAATGGCAACACCACCAGCCTCAGGCTCCCCACCCCCTCCCAGCCCCTGGCCACCAGTCTGCTTTCTGTCTCTAAGGATTTGCTCATTCTGGGCATTTCATATAAATGGAATCATACAACATGTGGCCCTTCGTGACTGATTCTTTCACTCAGCATGATGTTTTCAGAAGGTCCAACCATGTTGTAGCATGTGTCAGGGCCTCACTCCTTTTTACAGTTGAATAATACTTCATTGTTTGTATAAACCACGTTTTATTTCACCAGTTGACGGATATTTGGTTTTTTCCACCTCTTGGCTATCATGAATCATACGGAAATGAACATTTTGTGTACAAGGTTTTGAGTACCTGATTTCAATTGTTTGGGGTGTGTAGCTAGGAATGAAATGGCTGTATCATATGGTAACTCTATATTTAACTTACTGAAGAACCAACAAACTTTTCTACACTGGTTGTGAACTTTGTTAATTGATATATAATAGCTGTATGTATTTTGGGGGCATATGTGATACTTTAATACATGCATACAAAGTGTAATGCGCAAACCCGGGCAATTGGGACATCATCACCCCAAACATTCACCCCTTCTTTATGTTGGAAGATCCCAGTTCCTCTCCTCCAGCTATTTTGAACCATACAACAAATTACTGTTAAAGTACCTCGCCCTGCTGTGCTGTCAAACACTAGATCTTAGTTCTTCTCTCCAACTGCACGTTTGTACCCGTTAACCGCCTCTCCTCATCCCCCGCCCCCTCCCGCTCACAGCCTTGGTAACCACCAACTCTCACCTGCATGAGATCCACCTTCTGAGCTCCCGCATGTGAGTGAGGACATGTGACATCTGTCTCCCTCTGCCTGGCGAATTTCACTTAACATCGTGACCTCCAGTTTCCATGTTGATATAAATGGCAGGACTTCATCCTTTTTTTGGCTGAATAGTATTCCACTGTGCATGGTTGCTGATGGACACTTAGGCTGATTCCATACCTTGCCTACTGTGAACAGTGCTGCAATGACCTGCTTTGTAAATCGCGCTTACTAAGCGATGTAATCCCGCAGATAAGGGACTGTTACTTATCTCCCCTCACTAGAATTTCAGCTTCACGGGGGAGGCGCCCCTGGAGTCTCACATACTTCTCTCTCTCTGGTCCCTCTCTGGTGATGAGTCCAGGATGGTGCCCCATAAATGTTCATGGGAGGAAGAGAGGAAGGAGAAAGGGAGAGATGGGGAGAGAGAGGAAGGGAGGAAAGAAAAGAGGAGAGATGGAGGAAGAAAGGGAGGGAAATTATCTGCAAAAATCGCCCCAATTATTCCCCTCCCTGTACCTACTCCTCTTGGCGGCTGACTTCGCAACTCCTCCCAGGAGGTGGATCCATCATCCACCACGTGAACCTGGGCTGGCCGGGGGACTCGCCTTGACCATCGGAATGAGCCCGAGACGACAGGGTGCCCGTTCCAGGCTTCAAGAGGCCCGTGTGCCTCTGTCCGTCCTCTCTGCTGCTGAGCGGACAAGCCAGGGCTGGCCTGGTGGGTGACAGAGACATCGCCCCAGCCAGAGGGCAGGCGTGAGTGAGGCTGTCCTAGAGAGCCAGTCCCTGGGGACCACCTGTTGACCTCAGACCCGCAAAGACACCCAGGCCATGAAGTCAATGAAGACTGATCCAGGCCAGCAGAGCCACCAGCAGACCCAGGGACTCATGAACCCTAATAAGTGAGTATTGTTTTAAGCCACTACATTTTGGAGTGGTCTGTTATACAACAATAGATAATATATACAGAATGTTTTTGAAAAAACTTTTGTTCATATATCCTCTCACTGCCAAGGGCTCCTCCTAATCCTGTCTCCTCTGAATCCTGTTCATTGTTCAACATCCAATTCAGTCACCCTCCTACAGGCAGCCTTCCCTGATTTCACCAGCCCACACTACACTTTTCTAAACTGCTATAGCACTCGGTGGTGTGGGGCCCTGCTCAAAACTCATCCTAAATTGTCTTGGTTTGTATGTTAAGGTAATGGGTGATCAACTAGTTTCAAATTCCAGAAGTGTCAGGAATTGACTTCTCCCTCATTTGAACATTTTTGATGTCCTGTACACTAAATTTAAATCTGGCCTTTTCCCCTTCACCTTAAAGAAGTCGTACATCTGCAGCCGGATGCAAAGAACTCTGGACTTGAAAGCAGAATCCTGGTTCTGCTCCTCCGTACCTCAGTGATGTCGGAGCAATCACGTAATAACTTGTCCCCAGTTTCCCATCTGCAAAATGGACACAGTAACTCTCTCAAGGGGGCCTGCAGCTTAGATGAGTCTGTGTTAATATCCAGTAAGAGGGAAGCTCTGAGCAGACGTCAGAATTTCTTCTCAGCCTCCTGTCGTCTCCCTGGCCATGTGAACCCATTGCCTTGCAAGGGAAGCGCAGGACCACAGTATCTCACCCCGGCCTCTCCGGTTACCCTGGGTGCCAAGGCAAGTGTCATGGCCTTGGGAGAGGAGAGAGTGAACTGAGACTACAGGATTGGAGCCTGTCAAGCCGCTGCCCCGTCAGCTGGCCAACTGACCGTACAACAGGCCCTTAGCCACCTGCTGCTTCCGTGAGGGCAGAGGTGCTCGCCCCTCACCCTGACATCCTGATCCACTTAATTCAGGAAGGGCCCCAGGCGTGGATACTGTTAAAACCGCCTTCAGTGACTCCGACGTGCAGCCAGAGCGGAGAAGCACTGCTTCAGAGCTAGCACTGCTCACTGGTGCACTCATCGGTTTGTTTCTCAAATGTTTATCGAGCACATACTATGGGCCAAGCCAAGTGTGGGTGCAGGAATCACCAGCATTCAACAAAGTGATGAGTCTGTGATGGGAACTATTCAAGGAAGGGAGGAAGGAGGAAGGGAGGGAAGGAGGACTCACCCTGCACTTCCTCTATCACCTCATACCTGCCGCACCTGTCCTCCCACCTCCCATGTTCCGCCCAGGAGTCTCAGGGAACAGGGCTTTGCAAGGGACTACACCCGACTAGTTGTCCCTCTGCAACAGCGCCGACACGACAGAGAGAATGGGGCTGTTCCAAGCACAGAGCTCGCTTAAGCCCCCTGCGCAAAGGAAACCAAAACCTTGGGGCTGGAACTGGGTCGCCCCCCAAAAGACAGTTACCTCTCTTGCCCCAAATCCAACACAAACGCATTGCAAATAGAAGCCACTAGGATCAAAGAAGTCAAGTGCCTAGCTGGTAAGCGGTAGCGTGACATCTCCTATCGCCAAACTGACGTCCTTCCCGGGGCGCCTGCCGCTGGGATGGGGCCTGTGCCATCCACCTCTCCTGTTACAGTAACAGCGGCTGCCGTTCTCTGTGCTGGGCCCTGAGCGGAGAGCTTTGCGTGCCCTGCGCCGTTTCAGCCTCACCTAGAGGCGGCCCTCCCGACCTTGTTACCCACTTCTAGGGTGGAGGAAATGAGGCTCAGAGGAAACTCGCCTCGGAAGAGCGGAATCTGTGTGAGAAGTGGGTCATCCTGGGACCAGGGCGAATGTGCTTCCTTCTGTACCAGGTTGTCTAGAATTTCCATTGCATGACTGTTCCCCTCTTCTGGGAGCGTCTGTGATTATTTACCTTTGAGTTCCTGGCCCTTTGCACCCTGTGGTCACTTACAGGCACTCGCTAAGTACTGGCTGAATGTAACTAGCACTCACCGCTATCGATAAATACATATTGATCAGGTGTTTATTTAACGCTGTCTCTGTCACCGTCTGTAAACCCTAAAGGCAGGGACCGGCTCTGTCTTCTGCACCTTGTGTCTCCAGCGTCTACCCACGAGGCCCTCAGCAAACAGCTGTGAACGGACAGACACACGGCTCCATGGAGGTTCGGGGATACCTGCTGTCTCATTCAATGGTGGCTTCAGATCACCGTGGAAATTGGAGATCCCCAAAGAAGCTATACCAGGGGACAAGCAGAGACCCCCAAGAAGAATGAGGCCCTGCAGTAGTCAGGTGAGGAAAAAGGATGGAGGATAGAAGTGGCTTCCCTGGCTCCGTTTTCAGATGGGGTTCTTGGAACCTCTGCCACACCTTTCCACAACACACCTGGGCCCGGCCATCAGCCGGAAACCAGGTGTGAGCTTCAGCGTGCTCAGCCACAACTCAAGATGCGGGCAGCCACACGTGGGGCTCGTGGTCCAAGCTGCTCGCCCCACGCCCCAGCAAGCAAAGGGCCAGCAAAGCGCTCCCCAGCTGCGTGATCCAGACGCACCATGTTTGTGCTACAAGTTCTTTGCCCTTTACCCGCCCAGTTTCAAGGTTAGACGCAAATCCACCAGGAGAGACAACGCCACTAAAAGATGAGTACTCTCTCATTGTCCCTTTCATGGAGATCACAGGTGCATGACCCTTCCCCCTACACAGAAAGCTGTTGCCATGGGAACCACAGAGGATGCTGCCAACTTGACAACAAGTGACATTCAAACCAAGAGGGACAATGACCTGACCCCCCACCCCCCACCCCACACACTCCCCTTAAGTGCTGGGGCAGAAGGCACAAAAGAGACTGTCCCTTCCTTTACCTAACACACCTGCCTATTTATGTTCATTAAGTGAGGATGACAAAGACGTAACTTTCATTATAATTTTCTACGAGAGGTGGAGAACAAAATTGGAGAGGACGGGGGTGTCGTTGCTTTATGCCTCCTCAAGTCTCCACCAGCCTGTGAGCAAACACAATTATCTGTGTCATTAGCACTGGGCGGGCAAAGGGACGGCTCCCTCGAAATGAGGCAGTCCCCAGTCGATAAAGCGAAAATAAAACAGTTATTCCTCAGAAGATGTGTCTAGAGATTTTCCTTCTGTTGCCCAGTCCCACATCAGGGAGATTTTGCCCAAGAAACCTACGTGGCACAGTTCGGAGGCCCTTGAGCCAAGAATGGTTTGTACTTGGGTCAAAAAGAAACCAAAAGAGGAAGGAGTTTCTGCGGCATCTGAAAATGATAGGAAATTTGCCTTTCTGTGTCCATCAATAAGATGTGAACAGCTGTTCACTGCTCCGTCATCCGCGACTGCAGCGGCAGGGACCACGTAGCTGGCAAAGCAGGGCCACGTGTCCACCAGACCACAGGGAGCCGTGCCTAGGGCCCGAATCGCTTTTAGGGGCTCACAAAGGTGTTTTAACTCTAATTTATCTTAAAATCAGAAGACAAACATAAATACAATAATAACGAATCCAGCCTGGGCTACTTTTGTCCGTATTGTAAAATGTAATTTTTAGTATTTTCTCACACAGGCAGTGACACAAGAAGGCACAAGTGCCCATGGCCTATGAAAGCGAAGACGGGGTGCTCCGAAGCCTGGAGCTTGCCCTCCAGCTCTTTGCAGAAGGGAGGACGAGCAGATGGAGTCCTCCCCTGGGACCCAGGAAACCAGAGCACGCGTCCATTACTGGCGCAGCGGGGGAGCTTGAATAACTCACTTGCCCCCCTGACTTCAGGGACCCAAGCCCTGCTCCACCAACTTGCTGGCAGCCGGACCCTGGAGGTGCCAGTTGACCTCCCTGAGCATTCTGGAAGGTAGGTGGTGACGGCCCCACTTGTCGGGGCTGCTGTAAGGCCCAGTGACGATGGCCTTCAGCCCAGGGACGTGGCACTTACAAAGCAATTCATTCACCGCTGCTCTGTGGGGCCCCCAGTGCCGCCCCTCGAGTCCATTTGGAAAGCCCGTCTTGCAAAGGGGTCAGGCCCGGGAAGTCTGCCCATGTAAGGAAAGGCCCCAGAAGTCCCACAGCAGCTCCACGGGTTCCAGGGGATGCCGGCAGGGCGAGAGGAACCTCAGGGCCTCACCACGGCCCACCCCGTGGCGCAGCTGCCTCTGACGCCAGTGGGCCTCTCCGCATCTGGAAACCGCTGCCTCCTAATCTCTACATAACCTTTGCGCCGTGCCTGCATATTTCACCCTTCCAGGCGAGCACTCCCATTTTTTTTGTCATTCCAATTTCATTTCCTGGGCTGCGTGGACTGCGGGCTCAGCAGTCGCTCCGGTCTGAAGTGACTCCTGGGACCTCCTCACTGTTCTATATGCAAATGGCCTTGCACCTGGGCAGCCGAGCGGGCTTGCAGACAGTTTAGTTATGCAAATCTGATTGATCGAGAGCATATTGCAGGAGCGGGCAGGCCTGGGACACTGGCAGCTATATTTCACTGGCTAAATTCCCGAAGAAGGGGGAAAAATTAAATGCCAGGCATTTTGATGCATCTCCCTTTCAACCCCTGTAGTGCAATAGTGTTTATTTCTGAATGTGTTCAACACTCAGGTTAGACGTTGCTAATGCAATTTCTGCGTGCGGGGTGTGTTATTGCTGAATTAACAGAAGGCTTGTTTTCGGTGTAAAAAGCCTGGTGCTGTGATATCACAAGCACAATAGGTCTGTCAGTTGATTTGAAATAATTCCCCAGGCAAATGCAGTAAAGGCAGTGTTAAAAAATAATTAGGTCCTTCGGCCTCAAAATGCTCGCCCAAGTGGAGAGAGTAACGTAAGTTACTCCGACTTTATTCTCTTTTGCAACAAAAGGTAAAATAAACGGCAGGGACACTGATTACATATTGCCATCCTGTGTCCAAAGCGTTTGTCTGTTTCCCAAACACAGGTTTGAAAAGGGGAGATGGAGTAGCGGCAACAGCCACCACTTTGGAGGAAATAAGTTTTAAAAAAAGAAAAACTCAAATCTACTTGAATCTGCTTAAAATAATAAATTCTGCATCAGACACGTTGCATTCATGCATGTTGAAGTCTGTAACTCTAGAGGCTTGGGAAGCCCGGCTTATCCTGCTATCCTGCATTCTCCTTATTGATTTATAATCACTGATAAGTAAGATACACCTACGTAGCAGACGACGGCTGCAGAAGAAAAAGACAAAGATATTTTTGGCCCCCTCTTTCCCTACTACCCCACTACCCATGGATCAAAATTTAAAATAAATCGATGTTATGTGGGGGAAGGGAGGGGTGATGAGAGGGTGGTAGACAGAGAGAAGTAAATATTGCCTGGTGCCTCCACTATTATAAATGGGGCGACACAAAGCAGGTCTTGAAAGCCACAGAGCCCCGAGAGAAACCACCGCAGGCTGGGCACCTTGGTTCGGGGGTGCACCGATGGTGCAGAATAACATTCAAGTCAAAGTTAGCAAAGGCACGCAGTCGTTCACTCACCCGTCCACGTCAATTACGTCACCCTTGGAATATGGCCTTGGACAATATTAACGTAGCTATCTGCATCGGGTGTCTGGAAGTGCTCGCGTGGACACCTCCGATCGACATGGACGTGCACACGAAACGTGTGTCTTCAGCTGCAAAGGAAAGGAAAGGAGTGAGGTTTAAAGGAGCATTTATGGGCAGATTTTGCCGTGAGCGGCCGCAGCACAAATCCTTTGTCTTCCCCTAATTCCTGCTTTCTCGCTGCCTAGCGCACACACACACACGCATGTGCACACATGTGTGTACACGTGCACACATACATACACGACTGCATTGTACACACATGCAGTTCACGTGTGCACACACCATACACACACATGCAAGCACACGTACACTCTTACAACTGCATGTACACACACGCACAGATAACACACGCACGCACACCTATCTATGTACCTCTTCTCACGATGGCCATCTGACAGGCAAAGCCCAGCCCGAGGGTCAAAAACGAAGATCCTGGGGTCAAGTTTAATCTCTCCCCACGATGGCCCGGCGCACCCCTCCCACCGCTGACTAACAAAAGGGCCTCAGCACTTTGACTGACAGAATTCTTAATTGTATCCACTCATTCATGACAATTTGATTAAAATATTACGCCAAAGTCTCACCCCCTGTTTGCTTCGATCCTCCAAATCTAATTTTGAATTTTCAGAAAGGAGATTACCTCCACAAGCATGACTGGGATGCTATTAACTTCTACTTAATCTTTATTACTGATGTGAATTTAACATATGTACAGCTTCGCCCTGCTCCTGTTGTTTTCCTCTCGAAAGTAGCGTCTAGGCAGTATGTGAGAGGTCGGCATTAATTTTCACTTTGATATTCTGTCGGAGTCCAGCTCTCGCTTGTCTGTGGAGAAGAGGCGGCGCCGGCTCCGTCTCGGGCCCTGATTAGGACAAGGGTCCCTCGCTTTCCTCCCCTGCCCACGGCACACCTGCCCGGGGCGGAAGTCGAGGCGCCAAGGCCAGGCTGTGGAACCCAAGGTTGCGCAGAGTCGGGGCGAGGCTGGCTGCCTCCGCTGCACCTTCCGATCAGCCCCGGAGGCTCGGGCCCCGGCTGCCCACTTGCCCCTCCAGCCCCTTGCTTCAGCGCCAAATAAAAATAAATCAACAAATCAGCAAAATAAGAATAAAAGCACGGCCATGGAGGCTGTGTGTTTTAAAGAGTTTCTCCTCTTTTCTATGTTTTTAGGTTCATTTTTTTCTTGCTTTGTTTTGTTTGTTTGTTTGTTTTTGGTCCTCATCACACGTGGGTCTGTGAGACTATATAATCACAGGTTGCACAAGCACAGAAAAGTCTGGAATCACGGTCTCCGAGGTATGAGCAGCACTTGGTCCACACTGGTTGGGGAGTGGGGGTCAAAGGTCACAGCGTGTGAAGGGAGCTCCTTCTGTGAGGTTTCTCACTATCGGTTATGGGTTGAATCGCATCCCCCCCAAAAGTCATGCTGAACCCCTGGTACTTCAGAATGTGGCCCCTTTTGGAAATGCGGTCTTTACAGAGGTAATTAAGTTAAAATGACCCCTCAGGGTGAGCCCTAATCCAATGTCACCGGTGTCCTCATAAAAAGGAGACGTTTGGACACAGACCCAGGGAGAACCCGTGTGACCATGAGAGCTCCGTACCACAGGCCGAGAACTGCCAGAAGCTCAGAAATGCCCAGAACAGACCCCTCCCTAGCACCTTCCGAGGAAGCGTGGCCTTGCTGACGCCTTGAACTTGGACCTCCGGACTCCAGGACTGTGAGGCGACACGTCTCTGCTGTCGAAGCCGCGCACTCGGTCTGTGCCTCCGTGTAGCGGCTGCCCTGGCTCACTCACCCCCAACCCATCCCTATGTTGTCTGAATCCGCCATCGTAAGATTCCTTTTGAAATCTTCTAAAAATACGTGCATATTTTTTGATGCCCATAAATTTTGACCCTGGCTTAGTCTGTCTTGCATCCCAGTCGGGAGGTCCCCCCTGGGAGGGGACAGCTGGGAGCACGGGTTTGTACTCAGGGGCTGAATTCACATCTCTGATCCGCCTCTCCCCAGGTGGGGTGATACAAGGGCAGCAATTTACCTTTCCTTGGATTCTGTTCTCTCCCGAAAACAAGGATCCACACCTTGCCCTGCCCTCCTCAGGTGGCCGCTGTGGGGGTCAGGAAATGCCACCTCGAGCTCTCTACACAGTCACAGAATCAACATTTCACTCCCGATTCCATAAAACTTCACTGAGCACCTGCTGGACACCAGGCACTGCAGGCACGGGGTCTCGGGGAAGCCCTACACGTCCCTCTGTCCCTGAGTCATTCACAGCGTGGGGGTCAAACAGGACCACAAGCTACTCAGCATGCAAATGAGCCCCAGAGCTCAGAGGGGTGTCTGCACAGGGCTGGGTGGGGGCTCCAAGGAGAGGCAGGGTCCCTTTTACCAGGAGAGCCAGGTGTGGCTTCAAGGAGAAGGGTTGTCAATGGACAGCAGAGCCGTGTCCAGCCCGAGGTGAGGGAGGGCAGCACCCAGAATACCCCGTGCATCTCAGCAGAGAAACAAGTGGTCGAGGGGCTGAGACACAGGACCCCAGGAGGCAGGGTCTTGCCACGCTCTGTCACTGTCAGATCCTCGGTGCCAAGAACAGCGCCTGGTACATGGTTCGTTTCACTGAACATCTGCTGCATGAATGAATGAATGAATGAATGAAGTTGAGGAGAGCCAGTAGGCAAAGGAAGGTGCTGGAACCTCGCATGCTTTACAAAGGAGCTAACCCTCTGTCCTGCAGCACAGAGGGGGTTTGGTGTCAGTTTGCATCATGGTAGGAAACAGGTGGACACTTAAATTGCGTAATTTAATCGAGAGACTCTTTAGAAAAATACTGGCAGGTGTAGAGAAACCACAAGGGAGCAAGTTCCTAAAGGAATGTGGAGACAGCAGCCAGAGAGGCCACCTGTCCCGAGCTGTGGCCTCTACATCTCACAGGAAGGGAGCCCTCCCTCCCTCCTACCTCCTCCAGAGCTCCCACTGACCAACCCCAACCAAAACCAGAGGGCCAGGGAAGCCCCTTGATGCAGTTCACTGTAAAGTTCAGGCAGGTTGGCTCCTGGGCCACTGGGTGCGAGGGAGGGGAGACAGGGAAGACATCTGAGGGGTACACTTGAGAATGGAACGGTCCATCTGTCCATTTAGAAATGTCACTCTGGCACTTGGTCAGGAACAGATCATTCCGTTACAGGATGCTGAGGAGAGGCAGTTTGCATCTGACTACTGTGGGTCCTGAGTTTCTGGCACATGCAGAAATACCCCTTACATATTTGTGGACTAAAACAATATTTCTCCACTCCTATGAGCACAGTAGGATTGAATCTGTAGCATCCCCTGACCACACCATGGATCCTGTGATTTCACAGGGCAATGACTGCCCCCCAACCCGCAGACGCACCGTGGCAGGTCTGTCCCTCAAGCCCACGCTCCCTGCCTTCAGGTGAGCACCTGGCTCTCGTAATGACAACCACATTTCCCAGCCTCTGTTGTAGCTCAGGGTGGTCCCGTGACCGAGGACCGGCAGCGCTGCTCGCAGCCTGCGTGTCCTGCCTTTAGGAAGAGGAGAGTTCATCCGTTCCCCTTTCGCGCCGACTAGCATGCAGCCAGGGAGTGACCAGGAGAGGGAGGACAAGCAGCGGAACAGAAGCAGCCTGGGTCCCTGACACCTCACAGCCTCCATGCCAGCCCGGAACTGATTTTGCCTAAACTGAGAGAAAGAAAGAAATCTCTATTTTACCTGAGCCTCCGTTACATTAGGTGTCTACTAACAGAAAACGAGCTTATATTCTAATTGATAGCTGTGTTGTTGTGGTCCTGCCTCGGTATGCCTTTCCTTGTACCATTCCCACTGCCTGGTGAAACCCTTGCTCATCCCTAGGGCCTGAGGACTACTACATCGGACCGTGTAAGCTAAGTCACATGTAGTCACAAATAAGCCCCAATCTCTGTGGCTCATACCAGCAAAGATCCACGCCAGGGCCTGAGCTGTGGCAGGCGGGGCCGTAGCAGAGGGGAAGGAGCCCAGGGAGGCTCCCACAGCTGCTTTCTAGTCACGACACGTGGCTGCCTGCCTCCTACATCACTGGCCAATGCAGGCCACATGGCCACGCTCGATGTCAACAGGAAGCGTAATCTTATCACAAAAACAGAACACAGTCCTCCACAGCTTCCTTGACAGTCTCTGTGTGTTTGTGTGTTTCTCTGTCACTGCATCTACCATGGGCCAATCTCCGTGCAAGGCGCTGAATGTTTACCGTTGTTCACTCTTCCCAGCCCCAAGGAAACAATCAGTGTTTGGATGTTTGGGGGAAATGGAGTACATCTAGAATAATTAATTCAAGATTTTGTTCCCCCAAAGCAAGCATAGCCCCAGATGCTTCCACAGACTCTTAACTATAAGGTGAGGGCATCAGACTTCTCTGGATTACCAGAAGCTACACAGAGCCTACCAGAAAGCAGACATTCAGGAAATGCTTGTTGGATAAGTGGTGAATGAATGGTTGTGAGAGGTCATTCATTCATTCATCAAACCCCAGTGAAGCCCCTACTATGTGCTGGGCCCTGTGCCGGGCTCTGGGTGCTTAGCCCTGACAGTTCTTCCACGTGACCAGGACCCAGGAGGGAATGGGAAACTTCTGGGAGGAGAAACTGAAGATGTTGTTCTCAAGACCACTCATAGGCCAGCTCTGCCCGTGAGCAGTGAATTCCCCAAACACATTCATCACCACTGCTAGAAGTGACGACCACCAAAAACAACAGAAAAGCAAGGTTGTGCTTGCTTTTTAAAAGTATTTCTTGTTTTGTTTGCCTGTGCTGTGCAGGGGACACTGCTGATGAGAGTGTTTTTTTATAGACTTTGAAAAAAAATGGGTTTACCACATTCACCTCAAAATTAAAAGAATGAAAAACTTTTCTGTATTTTCTGCTTCATGGTCTTTTCCCAATTAGCAAGCATTTGATTAATTCTGGTCCTGTTTCCAATGGGGCTGAAACTAAGAACATTTGATGAGCTCGTGAGGTTGTCTCATGGATAAAGAACATATGGTAAATGCACACCACGGAATACTATTCAGCCACAAAAAGGAAGGAAATCCTGTCATTCGTGACAACCTGGATGAACTCAGAGGACATTATGCTAAGTAAAATAAGCCAGACACGGGAAGGCAAACCCTGCATAGTCTCACTCACGTGTGGGAGCTAAAATAGCTGCTCTCATGGAAGCAGAGAGTAGAGCGGTGGCTACAGGGGACTTGGAAGGGGAGGACGACGGGAATGAGGAGAAGTTGGTCAATGGGTGCAAAGTGACACTCAGGAGGAATAAGTTCTGCTGTTCTATTGCACAGTAGAGGGAGTATAGTTAACAATAATGTATAATGTATTTCAGAACAGCTGGAAGAGCAGTGGTCCCCAACCTTTTTGGCACCAGGAACCAGTTTCATGGAAGACAATTTTTCCACAGACCAGGGCAGGGTTGGCGGGGTGATTTGGGGATGATTCAAGCGCATCACATTCATTGTGCAGTCAAACCTCACTGCTAATGATGATTTGTATTTGCAGCCGCTCCCAGCGCTAGCATCACCGCCTCAGCTCCACCTCAGACCATCGGGCATTAGATTCTCATAAGAAGCTCAAAACCCAGGTCCCTCGAGCATGCAGTTCACAGCAGGGTTTGCGCTCCTATGAGAATCCGATGCTGTCGCTGATCTGACAGGAGATGGAGCTTATGCGGTGATGTCAGCCATGGGGAGCGGCTGTAAATACAGACGACGTTTCACTGGCTAGCCCGCCGCTCACCTCCTGCTGTGGGGCCCGGTTTCTAACAGGCCACAAACTGGTATTGGTCCACAGCCTGGGGTTTGGGGACTGCAATAGAAGAGAGAATATTGAATGCTCTCACCATAAGGAAATGGTAAATACTTGAGGTGATGGATATGCCAATTACCTTGATTCGATCCTTACACATTGTACACATGTATCAAAACATCACACTGTACCCCATAAATATGTACAATTATTATGTGCAATTTTT